>JAFIDM010074085.1:0-13357 GCA_023159025.1 Thereuonema tuberculata | reverse complement strand
CTATCACCGTCAACAGTATTTCATTAATATTCGCTGGTGGTGGAACCGTGGCACCGAAGGCACGTTGAACCGTTATTCATATGTACTCTATTGGGTTCAAATTTAGCGATGATCGGGCCAAGTCAAGATGCAAAAATTAAAGAGATGCTTTACCAGTTACAATTTGGTGATTGAGGATCTGTGCGATGGCGGATTTTTCTACTAAAGCGTCCGCTTCAGTCTGAGTAAACACATGACATGAACGTTGCAAATAATCTGTAATGATGTTTATTCACCTTAACCGGTCAATGATTAATGCATACATTGTTATATAATTTTATATACATTCCATTATGAGGTGCTCTCTTAATTCTGCCACATTTTCTTAATTCTGCCATATGTAATCTTGCTTTTCATTATAGTCCTAATTCGCATTTCGGCTACTCTAATTTCTTTCAAATCTTGATTCTTTAAACTTCACTACAATATATAATCAATAGTCATGCTAAAGTTTTATATTATTAGAAGGTATTTTTTTTTACCGAGGAAGGTATGAAAATTTGATTTATAAGCTTAAGGCTTTATTTAAATGACTATTCTACATTGAATATCTGTTTTAAATCGGTATGTATCAGAGATCCTAATGCGTGGTCATAACCATAACCAAACCAGTGTCTCACTGAACTTTCACTTGGTGGCATACGGATCCATTGCCTCGAGGGATTCTACACAGTAATAATCTTCCATCTACCCGAAATAGCTGGGACGCTACTCGTTGGACCAGGTTACATGTTTTGGTAGTTTTGGATCAAGAGGTGATGTTCAGAGCCCAGATAAGATGTAAAGCTCTTTACAGCAGAGATGTCGCAAGCTAGATGTCTTTCCAGATATTGTCACGATAAACCCTTTCAATTGTTGCACTTAAAAATCCAATTTTTGTGGTGAATTTCGATATAGAGTGATCCATATCTCTGGTACCTGCTATCGTACCTCGTTCAAAGTCGCTTAAATCATTATGTGCTGTCATTGTTAATGGAATTAGCAACAAAGGATTACAAGGGATCCGTTCTTAAATGTACTTCAATTGCTATAAACAACTCTTTAATGCCGGAGTTTGGTGCCATGTATTCGAAATGGAAACGACGGTCTCAGTTTTTCTGGTATTTCAGTGTATGTAAAAATTTAAGAAGGTAAATTTCTAAAATTCATCTGATATTCATATATCTAATATATATTCATATATCTAAAATTCATATATTAATAAGTTGAGTAGTTTAAAACGAAATATCTGAAATATTTTACTTTCTTTCATATTGAAAAGATGTTGGGATATTTTAAGATCAATTTTGATATAGTAAAATATCTATATTTTAGTGGTTGATGTTAGTATGAAGCCGTCTACTGTAAATCTGGTGATGGGAATTGATTCTACAATTGTCTCAATGAATCTGTTATCTTTTGATCGACACTTTTCCGATAATGCCTACAATCTTCCTAGATTAATCTTCCCCATGGTTAAAATTTTCGATTTTCAATTAGTCATATTTACTAATTGGCCAATTTAATATTCATTCGAGACTATTCCACGTGAAACTTAATACTACAAATTCTGTCACCTAAATAAAATTTAATAAAATACATTTCAACTGATGTGGACAACAAACCTCTCAGTGGGTGGCCCTTTAGTCCCAAAGATAAAGAAAAAATACTGTGTAATCTAAAAATGGAACTTTTACAAATCAAAGATGAAAAATTCGAGTTACTATTACCTTTCTTTAATTATTAAAACAGAGAATTAGATATATTTATACGAATGTGGCATGCCAATAGAAATATAGACCAATTTCCAATTTGTCCGTGACTACTCCATGTTAAACTTAATACTACAAAGTCTGTCACCTAAATAAAATTTAATAAAAGAAATTTCAACTGATGTGGATTAAAACTCCTCAGTGGGTGGTTCTGTAGTTCCAAAAATAAAAAAAAAATGCTCTATAATCTAAAAATGAAACTTTCACAAATGAAAGATGAAAAATTTGAAAATAAAAATGGTACTTTTCTTTAATTATTAAAGAAAAGAATTAGATATACAATATACGAATGTCGCCTGCCAATAGAAATATACATAATATATGTTATAATTATCAATATTATTAGATTAGCTCTTAAACATTCGAATCTACCTTATTCATAGTTGTGATTGGTTTCTTTTATGAAGATAAATCTTGTTCTTCAGTAACGTTTGAGAAAGGGTACATGCAAGTAGCTGAAACTAGTGACATGATTTTTGAATTTAATTTGTTTAATTTTTGGCCTTTTTTAAAACCCCATTTAACGTGCAAACCTTTATTAATCCGGAATGATTTGATTATCGTAAAAAAATAAGTTGTGATGTTATAGTAAAATTTGAAGTTTATTCAGTTTGAATATCATACAATCAGAGCAAAATGAAGCCATCTGAATCATTATTTATTTCAGCAGTAAAAAAAGAAAAAAAACGTTAGCTTGAAAATTCGAAAGTAAAGTTATTTTCTCAAAGAAAGAAATACATTTATTTTTGTAATTATGTTGTTGCTTATTTCATTTTCACTTTATTTTACAATTACTCTCAAACTAACAAGTATATTTCCCTTTATTTGCATATTACATTGTATATTGAACTTCAATAATGTTATAATCCTTGTAAAAGAGAAATTCACAATTTTCGAACAGAAAAAAGGATGGCATTTCAAAGAAAACCTCAACTGTTCCAAGTAAACGCAAATTCTCATAATTTTATACGTTATAAACGATTCTCAAATGTGCTGATATATTTAGTTGATGGAATTCTCATCAGGCCAGGCAAAGGCACAGTTAGCCAACAAAGTTCTGTACCATGAGATGGATGACAGACAGATATCGATATAAATAGTTGTTAATGACAACTAAGCCTAATGGTTTAGGGTGAAAGATTGTTCCTCAATGTTGGTAATTCTCCCGAAAATCAAATCTATGAGATAATAAGTCAATTCTGAGTTTTGTACAAAACCACGCGAAAATTGACCTTAAGATTTCATTTTATCTTCTTCATCATCTGCGTATGAGTTAGTTTCTTTATTTAAATCAAAATCACTTATTGGGAGAAACATTTAACACCTAATGTGTTTTTGAGGGTTTTTTTTTCCCTGGCATTCCCCATTAAAACCATTATGGAATTGCATCAAACAGAAAGCGACAGTGAAGAAGAAGCTGACAAACTCAGAAAAGGAAATGAAAGAAACATCCATGCTGGCATCGGGATTTGAACTCAGATTCAGCCTCATGGAAAGGCGCTGTCTAGAGTAGCTACAAAACCATTTATTTCTTGCATCATTAGTAAACGCCAGTTGGTTCTTTGAACTTCATTTTCTTATAGTTTGGTTCTGAAGGAGGAGGACATGATACTGGATAGTTTCGATGCGGTGCCGCACGCCTCCTTCAGGAGATGTATATTAATAACATTAATTCTTGCACATATCTAAGAACTTTCGTTGTTAGTTTCTCGGATAGGTTGTTTTTGTGGTCTTCTGTCCCAGCCATGGTGAGCACACTGCTAGACCTGGAAGAGACGGGAGGGGACAGTGAAAGTGGCCTTGGGTTCATTTCCGTAATTGCGTGGGGGGGGGGATGCATTAGGAGAGGGGGTATTCAACTGGTTGCCTTTAAATTCAAAAACAAAATTAAACGAAAAGTAAGCAAGAGAAACAAAGGGAAAGAATTGTAAATATAAACAAAACGAGATAATTAATGTTATTAGTGTCTTAAGCAAAGTGGCCCAATAATATTAACAATTTTATAAACAAAAGTAGAGTGAACCTAACCAGGTTTTCAATGAACCTAATTGTCGCTTACAGCCAACCGGAAGTTGGCGTGTGAAAAGTGGTCGCTTCCGATAAAGAGGAAAACGGCGATATACGTCCCCCGAATATCGATATTGGTGATGGTTACGTTTTTGCCAGACAAATGATTGCTTAGATATAATACAAAAAAAACGTACTGCAGCACCGTCTTTTGACCCACGACATCCGGTCAGGAAGTGGCCCTTGTGGTCTTATTTTTTAGACGTGGTCACCTACTTTTTGATGCTGAAGACAATGGTAAAGGTCTCATTCTAATATCTCTAACCGTTTGACCACTACAGAATGTGACATCTACCAAGTAAAAAAGCAAGAGTGATCCCCTATGTTTTTACAGGTAAGCTCTAACCTTGGGGTGGCTAAAAAGAAAATTTTACTGTATTATGGACACATCGCTGTAAAAATAATATTTAAAGTAATGTTATTTAAAGTAATTTTGGTGGAAACACCATACAACAAATGCGACTATCGAATAATGGCCACATTCCCAAATTAAACGAGATTGGTATGGTCTATCAATTAAGGTTGCCAAAAAATGATTTTAATATGCTCCAAAAATACATTAAAAAACTCATAATAGCACAAAACAGCGTTTGAACATCACCACGGCATGAAATGAAGTTTGGTAGAGCATCTATTGGACAAACCATGCAGACTTGCGACCGAAAGAATGTTAAACTCTAGGGGAGGAAAAAGACAATTGGTTTAAATTAAAATTAAATGACGCTTTTGGGATCCAAAAGTGTGCTAACAGCTTGCGAAATTCCAAAGAAGAAATTGCAATAAATATTTGGAATGATTTATTAAAACCCGAATTAGTTTTTGATATTACTTGAATTTTTTAATTGTGAATTAAAGATGTTGTAGGTCACATATGTTTTGGCATGAAAAGAAATATACTATCTGAACAGAAATGAAGCATAAGCGCGAATTCAGAATCCAAAACAATAATTTTTTACTTGATATGATCAAAAAAAGGTAATTAATGCTTTTAGACAGTGTCAAAAGCAAAGCGTCTCCATAATATGCACAATTTGATAAACAAGATTTTTTCAGAAGCAATCAGATCGTAGTCGGTGATATGCCTCAGCATTTCTTTCTCGTTCTCTGTATCTTGTCTCTGACTTTGGACGAGACCGTGCTGTACACAAGCGTGAAAGTTCTCGCTTTTTATCAGCAACTGTTTTTTCCGCACGTCGAGACATTTTTTCAATTTCAATCAGAACAATCGCAATTGTAATAATAAGGAAATTAAAACAATATCAACAATAATATTTTCTTATCAGAAGATGTTGCGAAGCATTGTGATTGGTTGACTAATCACTACAGAGTGTGACAACCTATGTTTTCCAGGCAAGCTGTAACAGGGGCCGCTAAAAAATGAATTGAAAACGCCTTGGGGGGTCAGGGATTAGTCCTAAATGTCTGATTTTTTGGACGTGGTCATCTACTTTTTGATGTTGAACACAATGGTGCAGATTTCATTCTAATATCTAACCGTTTGGCCACTATCCAGCAAGCATAAAAGCAAGAGCAGTGACTTATGTTTTACAGGCAAGCTGTAACGTAGAGTCGCTAAAAATAAAAAAAAATCTATTTAAAATAAATAAATAAAGAAAGAATAACAAAGCGAATTAGAATAAATCTTAGATTGGTAGTATAACCATAGAGAGATTCATTGAATTGTGACTTGAGAGAAAGAAGAAATTAAAATTACTAATCATTATAAACTGATAGTAAAACAAGAAGGAAAAAGATTAAAAGAGGAAATTAAATATAATAATCTTAGATTAGTAATAAAACCATAGAAAGAATGATTAAAAAATGAAATGAAAGGAAAGTGAGCAAGAGAAAAACACAGGAAAAGATTTAATTGATCAAATAAAAAAAAATAATTAGAAGAAGTTGGATAAGGGTTAATAATAATAATAATAATAATAATAATAAAGCATTAAAAATTACATAAATAAATAAATAAATAAAGAAACAAACAACAAAATGAACATAATAGAATCATATGACAGAATGTTCTTCCTATGCTAAAGAGAACACATGGGAAATAAAACGAAAGGGCTGTAAAATTTGCAGTATGGATACAAAGAACAACCGGACGCCTGAATAGGGTAGTGCCATACAGGGTCATCTGACCCAATGGAGATCACAAATATATTAAACAACCAAAAAAAAAAAGGAAATTTTCCTTAAGTGGGGCCCCCAGGCTGGCTCCAAAAAACAACTTAATAAATAAAAAAAAAAAAAAAATTCCTATTTAACAACCAAAAAAAAAGGGAATTTCCTATTTAACAACCAAAAAAATAAAAGGAAATAGGCTGCCTGGTGGAGCCCCTGGGCTGTCTGGTGGGGCCCCTAGGCTGGCTGCAAAAAACAACCAAGAAAAAAGAAAATAAGCTGGCTGGTAAGGGCGGAGCCCCGCCCCCCCTTGCTACGGCACTGGGTTGAGCTCTGGTTTTTGCCGCAATCATCAGGCCTTGCCATGACTATTTCTATTTTTTGCACCCGCATAATCAATTATACTCTACGAGAAGATAATTTTTTCTTCTAACACCCATATTCGGAAAAAATCGTTTTCACCGTCAAAATCAACTTTAAAGTTAAAAATTCACTTTTCGATATGACCAACTTAGGAAAACGATACTCAGACTTCGCATACAAATACCTATTAACATATATGATAATATCATGTATAGACCTAAGAGGAACGCACCCCAAAATCTCGACTTATAGGCCCAAAACCAGTTGACCATGCTCAGGTCACGAGGTTCCAGGGTGGGCGGGGGATCAACTGACACATCAATAGAATAATCATGCCAAGGCCTGATGATTGCGGCAAAAATCAGAGCTCAACCTATATATATTTACATAAAAACCAAAAAAATTATTGTAGAACCATATATTGGGATTTAGGGAAATGATAGATCAATGAGTAAGACTCAATACCAACACTTTAGGATATTCCCGGGGGGAAAGATGATTCACAAGATACCGCAGCTCAAACTGTACAGGGAGAGATGTGAAGTAATGTAAATGGAATGGGAAAATCCCTGAAACAAGCTTCTATCCAGTTCATTTTCTTTTACACAATGTATCATTTGACAGATTACATTGCTTTTTTTGAATAAAAATTCAACGAAATAAGACAGTAATACAAATATAGGTTGAAATTCGAAAATCCGGTAACCTCCGGACACAAAGAGTGCCGTATTTTTGAAAATTTTTATGGTTATAAATGCCGTACATATTCAACAGAAAATGACTATCTGTATAGTCTTTTAAAGAAAGAAAATTAAACACTAAATGAAAAGCAAATGAAATTTCTTAATTGAATTTCTTAATTGTGAATTAAAGATGTTGACGGTCACATCTGTTTTGGCATGAAAACAAATATACTATCTGAACAGAAATGAAGCGTGAGCTACAATCAATCTCCGAAACATTGAAACAATTTTTTACTTGATATGATCAAAAGCAAGCGTGCATTGTGTCCATAATACGCACAATTTGATAAACATAAATTTTATCAGATCATAATAGACGATTTGCTTCAGCATATCTTTCTCGTTCTCAGTATCTTGTATCTGACTTTGGACGAGATCGTTCTGTACACAAGCGTGAAGCTTCTCGTTTTGTATCAGCATCTGTTTTTTCCGTAGGTCAAGACATTTTTTTCAATTTCAATCAGAACAATCGCAATTGTAATTGCACCTGTTGCATGCGCAACAATCACATTTATAATAATAAGGAAATTAAAACAATATCAACAATGATATTTTCTTATCAGAAGAGGTTGCGAAGCATTGTGATTGGTTGACTAATCACTACAGAGTCAGACAACTATGTTTTACAGGCAAGCTGTTACAGGGGCCGCTAAAAATTGAATTGAAAACGGCTTGGGGCTTAGGAAAGGGTTCTACAGGTCTGATTATTTGGACGTGGTCATCTACTTTTTGATGTTGAACACAATGGTGATGTTTTCATTCTAATATCTTACCGTTTGGCCACTACAGAGTGTTATATCCAGCTAAAAATAAAAAAAAAATCTATTTAAAATAACTAAATAAATCAAGAATAAAAAAACCGACCTAAAATAAATCTTTGTTAGTATAACCATAGAAAGATCGATTGAATTGTGACTTGAGGGAAAGAAGAAATTAAAATTACTAATCCATGAAAATCCACAAGGAAAAAGATTAAACTATAACATGAAATGAAATTGAGCAAGAGGAACACAGGATAACAGTTAATTGAATAAAGAAATAAAAAAAATAATAATTACTAGAAGTTCGATAAGGGATAATAATAATAATAATTATACAGTCAAACTTGGATAATTCGAACTTGTTTAATTCGTGATTCTGGATAATTCGAATTTCTTTCTCGGTCCCTAGAATTCTGTATTAAAATAATGTTGAAAAATCGTGTATAATTCGAATTTTATTTCGATAATTTGAATTTTTCATATGACTGTCCTTAAAATATTACGGTAAAAATTGTTCCTGAGACTCTTCTCAGCTAAGGTGCATTATTTATTTTAACGGTCTTTCTGAGGAAAACAAAAGCGAGGGATATTTTTCTATTTTTGTATCAATTGATAGGTTGGAATCATATGCTATGACTCAAAGATTGCATTCATTGAAGCAATTAAAAATATCTTACTTTTGTTTTATAGTAACGAATAATTAAGCTAATAAAAAATGTTTGATTTAATAAAAAAACATTGCAGAATTCTTAGATAAAGTTTATGTGTTAAATCATTGATCGTGGAGTTCATCTTTTCTCTTTTGTTTATCTCTTCTGTTTGAGAGAATATATGAATAGTCAATCCATTTGCGGAAGGCAGTCCCCTCAGGCGTTAAGACTGAGAAATTGAAAAAATAGGGGTGAAAAGGTATCAGGGTATTGTTACGGAATTAAAAAAAGGCTTTATGTGATCCTTTTCTTAGTATTTTGAGAATTCAGCTCTTCGGAAATATAGTTATTTCAAGCCGATAATAAAGAGGTCAAGATCTGCCAACACTGTTGTAATCTTTCCTCCCCACCCCCACATACTTTATACCCTTTCTCCCCTATTTTTTCAAGTTCTCAGTCCCAACTCCTGAGGGGACTGCCTTCCTCAAATGGATTGACTATAATTCGATTTTCTGGATATTTCGAACTTTTTCTCTGATCCCTTCAACTTCGAATTATCCAAGTTTGACTGTAATATGAAAAGTCATAAAAATAAATGAATATATAAAGACCAAAAAGAACGATAGTAATATTATCCACAGATTGGCAGTTAACCATTAAAACATTGAAATGTGATATGACAGAAACGGACAAAAAGATGAAATTGATAATAATCGTAGATTAGCAGAAAAACCGGAGGAAGACAGATTAAAATCTGACATGAAGTAAAAGTGAAAATAGGAAAATATTAACTTGAAGAGATAAATAAATCAAAATAATCAGATTTCTATTAATGAATTACGATTACTGAGTTGTAAGGAATAATAAAAAATATTAAAAACAGTAAAAAAATAAATAAATGAATAAATAAATTAGAGACCAAAAAAGACAAAATTAGGACTAATCATAGAATAATGGTAAAACCATAGGTGGAAAGATCGAAATGTGACATGAAAGATAAAGACAAAAGAGGAAATTAAATATAATAATCATAGATTAGTAATAAAACCATAGAAAGAAAGATTAAAAATTAAATGAAAGGAAAGTGAGCAAGAGAAACACAGGAAAGATTTAATTGAAGAAAAATGGACAAAGAATAAAGTTGCTTGTGTAACCGCACAATTAATACTTAAAAGTTACAGGCTTCATTATGCTAAATTTTATTTTTCTAAAAATTCTAATTTTGAAAAGTTTATAATAGTATGAAGCCTTCTATCTGAAAACCGGTTATGCGAAGGAATGCTAAAATGCCTCTCAATGATTGCGTAATGTTCTGACAGATATCTAATTTTTATGTCAAAGCCTTCTATCTTCTTGGGAATTATTCTTGTTTTTTTGGATTTGCGTTCTTAAATTGTGATTGAATTTATTACCTTTTTGAATGATTGAAAGTAATTTAATAATAATAAAGTTAATTCTTCGTAATATGCTGTGTGTGTAAGATTTAATAAAAGAAATTACAGCTAATGATGATTGTTATCGAACATTACTGAATTGCAGTACCAAATAATAAAAAATAAGCTACAATGTATAAATAGAAGTTGTATACATACAGGGTGAAGTTCTAACATTTTTATCAATAATTAAAACAAATACTTGTAAATCTTTATTCTTGAGACGTCACTACCATATGTAACCAATAGTCGTGATAAAGTTTTGTATTATTAGATAGTATTTTGTTTATCTAAGAAGGTATAAAAATTTGATTTTTAAGCATAAGGCTTTATTTAAATGACTAGTTCTGTATTCAATATCTGTTTTAAATCGGCATGTATCAGAAGTCCTATTGCATGCCAACGAGAAACAACCACACCATTAACAAACTACTGCCTCACTGGAGTGTCATAATTGGTGTTACAGGACACTAAAACGATCGACCAAAGTTTTTCGTCGGCAGCAGAGGTGACGCAAGCTAGATGTCTATCAAGATATTGATGTATTGTGAGGGTAAATTCTTTAAATTGTTGCAGTTAAAAATCCAACTTTCATGGTGATTTTCGATAAAGAGTGAACCGTATCTCTGGCACCAGCTATCTTACCTCGTTCAAAGTCGCTTAAATCGTGATCGTCAATGGAATAAGAAACAAAGAATTACAGGATATCCGTACTTAAATTTACTTCAATTGTTGTAAACGACCCTTTAATGCAGGAGTTTGGTGCCATGTATTCGAAATGAAAGTGACGGTCTCAGTTTTTCTGGTATTTCAGTGCTTATAAAGAAGGTAAATTTTATCAATTCCTTTGATATTTTATCAAGAAAGATAGCTGACGCTTGGATTATACAAGCAATAGCTTAAGTAGCTTAAAAGGAAATATCTGAAACATTTTCTTTTTTCTTCAAAGATATTGGGAGATTTTAAGCTCATTTTTGTGAAATATCTATATTTTAGTGGTTGATGTTAGTATGAAGCCTTCTTCCTTAAATCTGGTGATGGGAATTGATTATTCAATTCTGTCAATGATTTCATTATCTTCTGATACTTTTAGGACAACGTCTACAATCTTCCTGGATTAATCTTCCTCCTGCTTAAAATTTTCGATTTTCAATTTTATCAAGAAAGATAGCATGAGCTTAAGTAGCATAAAGGAAATATCTGAAACATTTTTGTTTATTTCGTATTGAAAAGATGTTAAGATATTTTAAGCTTAATTTTTTTTTGTAAAATATCTATATTTCAGTGGTTGATGTTAGTATAAAGCCGTCCTAAATCTTGTGATGAGAAGTGATTCCTCAATTCCTCTCAATGTTTTCATTATCTTCTGATACTATTACGTCAATGTCTGCAATCTTCTTGAGATAATCTTCCTCATGCTTAAAATTTTCGATTTTCAATTAGCGATATATTATTATTGACAAATTTCAATTCGTTCGAGACTATTCCACATTAAACTTCATGCTACAAATTCTGTTAGCTAAATAAAATTTAATAAAAGAAATTTCAACTGATATGGACTACAAACCCCTCAGTGGGAGGATCCGTAGTTCCAAAGATTAAAAAAAAATACTCTGCAATCCAAAAAATGGAACTTTTACAAATGAAAGATGAAAAACTCGAGTTACTGTTACTTTTCTTTAATTATTAAAACAAAGAATTAGATATGCATTGTACGAATGTGGCATGCCAATAAAAATATACATAACCAGAAACATGAAACAAAAAGAAAGGTAATGAGGAATACAAAAAATATAGCAAATATATGTTATAGTTATCAACAGTATTAGATTATTATAATTATAATTCTGATAATATTCTTCTACTTAACTGGAACAATATACAGGGTGATCGTAATTAAACTTGGCCTATTCAAACTACTGTGTACATGTAATGTCTGTCCAAGCTGCGAAGAACGTGCTGATTCGAGACACTGGATCGTTACCCTGTCCTGAGGAAGTCGTTAAAGATGTTGCGACGGCTGCTGTCGAATAGTTATTAACTTCGTGTTTCTGGCGACAGTAGTATATGTGCAGTGCCACAGCAGTTAGAAATATCGTACGTCATCGTACGGAAGGTTCTATCGCAGATAGTGCTGTTTTTGTACACAAAATCAGCCACAACCACTAGCAGCTTGATGCCGTCAAACTGCAAAAACTTTTCAAACTCTGTCGAATGTCCATCGGACTTCAACTTGGTCCCGTTGGTTACAAACGCCGGGAGCCTTACGTTACGTGACCCGAAGGACAACTAAGGCCTGTGGGACACTTTAACTTCTAACTTTCATTTTATACAGCCCAACCACGGATATTAGACCTCCATTTGGCATAGTGTCAAATGAATTCGTAAAATCACAAAAACCATTTTCTAAACCCATATTTTATCATCAAATGTCGTTTAATTTTTTAATCGTAATCAAAAGATATTATTTGCAACGATATTATTTGGAATTTATGCAAAGTTACTGAAAGGCAATCTGCAAAGATATATAGTCAGGCAACGATGATTATATAAAATTATGTAATGTTCAAACTTTTGACTTAAGCCTATGTGATATAATGATTGAGCAAATCCAAGCAAATCACAATGCAGAGATTAAAGAATCATCTGAATGAGTGGTATAATGGTATTGAACTATCTTTATCACTTAAACCAGAAAATTTCTGAAATTCATGAACCCGAAAGTCTAAGTCATTACTGATTAGATATCACGTGATCTGTCATATCTAGAAACATTTCTCTATATACATAAATTATTAGAGTAGATAACGTGTAAAAGATGAGTATAAACTTCTATTTCTTTATTACACATAATTCATAAAACACATAATTCTTCCAAAACTTTCTTTCTTTAATAACAACACGGGAACTATCATGAGATTTCTTATGAGCAGTCCAATAGATGGTGTAACTGAAAACTTAGAATCATCTCCGTAAACTAAGATACAGTTATTAGTTTTCCAGTTAGCACTGTAATAGGCTTTGTTAAAAATCAAACGAATCAACATTCACTAAAATGAAATTAAAAAGAATAAAAATTTATAAATTCTAAACAGAATGTAAATTTAAAATTAATGCGACAACAATGCTTGAAAAATCTTATCGAAGTGAAATACTTTTAATACATTAAATATTCAATTTAAATATTTATTTAATACTTATTCTTAAGTGTAATCTGCACTTAACCAGTTCAAGGGGAATCGTTTCCAAAAGCATCTTTATTAAAAATATCTTAAAATGATATTTCAACAGAAACCTTATCTCCTCTTTTTAATTTGAATTTTTTAATAAATACTAAATATTAATCCCTCCGATTGAGAAATCCAACGGATCAGATATCTACCATCAGATGTGTAATTCTAAAAATCATCTGAGCAAATGGCT
>JAFIDM010074084.1:715-24178 GCA_023159025.1 Thereuonema tuberculata | reverse complement strand
TCAGAAGATACACAGTAACTGATAGCAATGAAGAAGATGAAAAAAAAAGAGCAGAAACTATGTAATTAAAGTCATCCATTCCAATTCAAGATACAAGTGGTTCCGAACCGGATGATACCAATCAATTGATAGAAGCCAGTAATTCCAGCGATTCTGTGAATTCATATATGCAGCTTTGAAGAAGGAAGATTCTTAAAAGGAAAGCTAAGGAAGGACATTAAAGGTTATGTATGTCACACCAAAGAACCTAGCAATTTACCGAGACAGTTAATGGAGAAGAAAGCGAGAAACGGTGCAAAACCATCAAACCAAAGAAATCCAAAGCATACAGGAACATAATACTTGGACACCTACAGTTATCCCAAACCATATTATATCTCTAAGTATTCAATGGATATTTAGGATAAAACAGCATTCTAATTCTACTGAGAGTACCGCAAAACTTGTAGTTAAAGATTATACACAGAGGCCCAATATAGACTCTGTATACACCTACGCCAAGTGAATCGACTATCAGATTGGTATTCGTACTACGGAAAAACTGGTACATTTCCCCAATGTAACGTCAAATCGGATTATCTTAATGGTGACCTCGATTAAAAAAGTTTTGTATAGTTACATATTTACTTTATTTTTTAAAATTAAAACATTCTAATTTAAAAAAAAAAAAGTTAAGGAGAATATACTGTATTTATTGCTTTATTTCTTTAACATTCTTAATCATATGTTAGTTTTCTACCTAATATTTATAATATAGCTAAAATTAAATTCATTATCTTAAAGAAAGAAGAATAAAAAAAAAAGAAAAACAAAGAAAATAAAACTAGATAAAAATAAAGAATGAGAACAATTTGAAAAGAAAAATGTTAAAAAATCTAGAAATTGGTGGAGGATTGACACCAGAACCCGTTATAGTTTTGAAATATTCCATTTTTATTCAAATTTAACAAAAGCACTTTGTAATTCTTGATTTAGAATGTGTGCCGTCTTCTTATGACGTAATTGTATAGATTATAAATAAATTTTCTACACTCAATTATACATTATAATTATACAATTTTCTGTGTATGTATGGGAAATGGATAATTTTTCTATGTATGTGTGTGGAGTGAATAAATTTTTTATGTATGTATGTAAAATGATTAATTTTTTTTTTTTTTTTTTTTTTTTTTTTTGTATGTATGTAAAATGAATAATTTTTTTATGTGTATAAAATAAAAAATTTTATATGTATATATATGTGAGAGATTTTTATACATATAGCCAAAAAAAGCATATAATTTAAAAGATAATTTAAAAAAATAAAATAAATTTAAAAAACCTAAAAAAATATTAAAAAAGAGAGCAATTTTCTTATAATAAAGCGCTGTTATGTTATTTCTAAAAAAATTTTTTTAGCTTAGTTTCAAAATTCAACACCAGGTGCCGCTGATGACGTGTAGGTACATTCGAATTTTAATACTTACACAGAAACAGCTTTTTGAAATTAATTTGGTTTTTAAATTTCAGAAAGCTGTCCGGCAAATTTTATATATATATATATATATATATGTTACATGCATTTAAATCAATCTAATTCCGAAATAAATCTATATATTTATTATTTATTTATTTTTAATCATAAGTTATTTTCCGTCTAATATTTAACAGAGCATAACCGAAAAATAAATTCATTATCCTAAAGAAAATAAGAAGAAAAAAAACTATAAAAAAATTAATAAAGAAAGACAAACTCTAAATGATTGTAGAATTTAAATTTAAATTTAATGAAAGCAATGTCAAATATCTGGAAATTGGTGGAGGATTGGAACCAGAACCCATTATAATATCGAATTACTCCATCTGTGCAATAATTTCATGAAAGTGCATTGGATTTTGATTTAAGTGTGCTGTCTCTTTGTAAGTTAATTATATAGATTACGAATACATTTCCTACACTCAATTACATATAAACATAGATAAATATATAAATTATAGATAAATAGATTTATATAGGCCTATGCATTTAAATCAATCTATTTCCGAAAAAAGTCTAAAATACTTAATTTGAAATTTATATAAATCTACTTTATAAAATCATAAAGGACATAAGATATAAACAATTACTTAGATTTTCAATAACCTTATTTCTTCCTTTTTACCTTAAAAATAATTATAGATATTTTCAAATAAATTAATTTTTATAAGGGAATTTGGGGAGAGATGCCACACTTTTCAAATAACCGACCTAATTTTTTTATTTAAAAGATTATGAAAGACTAAATGCTTCTTAGGTTCCTTTGACTTTTCTACTACAAAACGATTATAAATATTTTGGTATAAAATAAAACTATCAATGAGCAAAATTGAAGTTTTTACTTCACCGTCTGACGTCTCTCCCAAATTTTTACTGGAGAGATGCCACAAATTTTGGGAAATATGCTACACGTTTAGGGAGAGATGACATACTTGATAATATGTAAAAAAAAAGTAAAGAAAATCATATTTATATTTCTTACAACATAACATTTTATGTTTATTTATATACAGTAATTGCAAGCATGAAAAAAAATATTATCTTATACTAAAAGTAAATTCACCTGAATCAATATTGTAAACATAAACAATCATTACCATGGTAACATTTATAATTGAAACAGACGAATTCTAGTGAGGCGCTACAGCAAGTGGAATTACCAAATAAAATACAAAAGCATAATCAATAACATTTAGAATATTTAATCATTTTCTATAAATAAGAGCTTGTTCTTTTAAGATGTAGCCGATGACGACCTATCGTACGGTTGGTCGATACTGTCCGGTAAATTATATTGTTGTTGTTTTTTTTAAATATATCCAATTTTAATTTCTATGTACATCGATTTACCATTCTGTTAATGTTGAAATTAGTAAACTTATCATAAAATTTGAATAATACACGCAATGTTTAAATTCGTGGCATCTATCCATATGCACGATGTGGCGTCTGTCCCATATCTAAGGAAGAGACGAGACACCAAACAGCGAAGGTAATGGCAGGTGTATTAGGCCAAACCTAGATACGCAGCTTACTTAGACAGTAAACTGACCATACACAATCAATCAATCGCAATTAACTAATGTCTTATATAGAGATTTAAATGAACATGCTTTCAATATTCATTACTTAAAAAAGTAAACTTACGTCCTTTTATCCTGTTTTCGGGTTCAATCGCTGCATCGCACAGACACTGAATTGCTTTCTTGGTTTTCGACTACAAAGACTGTACTGATGCTATTTTACCGTTCACTTGGCGGTGGAATTTATAAATACAGATGATGTGGCATCTCTATCGGAATGGCATCTCTCCCCAAATTACTATCCATACTTCCAATAAATTTAATTGCGTATTTCAATACTAATCTTCCTTCAGGATAAATCTGAACTAACTTCTAAATTGAAACTTTTACATCAGTACTATCCTTTCTACAGAAATTAAACTAGTTCCCATTTTTAAAATTTTTTTTATTGTATTATTATGAAAGTGGGCTTTAGTAAAATCCATACGGATGGAATTCCATACTAACGGAATCAGGCAGAACTCAATGTTTGGATTTCCATTTACTATATTTCTGAATTGAATATTAGCCTATGTATGACACTGTTTAAACGGATCAGCTCCAGAATATATGTAGATTTTCTAGATATGTTTTCAGGATTAATTTACATAAAGAACAATCTAGTTACGAACCTTTTTTTCACACGTGTACTGTACCCTTGACATCCCATTTTCATAAATTACCCAAAATATTAGCAAGTGTTTGTAATTAATGTAGTAGCAGTTATGTCAGTTTCATATTTTGTAACTGAAAATAAATAGGTCAGTAATGGGATTCAAATAATGCATTGAACAAACAATGTGTATATTTTTACAGTGTCCTCAAACACTGTTTAGGAAGGAATAACGAGGGCTTTTCTCATGATCAAATAACGGAAAAAACCTGCACTCCCCCTCACTGTAGCATTGGATTATTTTGACAACTTTTACCTTGCCTTTTGTCTTACACTAATGACGTACTGTATATGTCTTTTTCCGCCATTATTCAATTTTGTTTCTCTTACCTCCGATCGTCCTTCCTGTACCCGAAGTTGGGAACCGCTGATCTAGAGTTCTAAGCAATTAAAACTTCTGTATTAAATTTCTTATCTATATTTCTGGAATTGGACGTTTTTTGAATCCACTTTGCTGTGAAGACTGAAACCATTTCTATTTTGAAGGACCGCTGTTAATGTTGTAAGTTTTTACTTTGACACTAAATTCGTGCTTAATAGATAACGTTATTTGTTTCAGAAATAATTGAAACTACTAAATTTGAATGAAAATTCTTGGAACGTTTCATTTCCATCAATATTTTCAAAGATTTATAAACATTGTTTCACTAAAGATCAAATTTAAATGTTAATCCTCTACCATTATTAAGAATAAAATATACTTTTATTCTTACCTTCCTTTTCTGTAATGCTTCTGTCAAAAACATTGGCCTGAAAAAACGAACCATTCTGAATCCTGGAACTAAATGATCCAAAAGCAATATCTACATTAATGTTTTTAGTGAGTGGGTCTGGTTTTTCTCGTTTTGTGTAACGTTGAAGAGGTTCACCATTAATATAAAAAGTAATAAAGGTCTCATTCGTAGCAATACAAATATGAAACCATGTGGAATAATTCGTCACCTTGAAGTCGTTTGATCTAGTTTCAGCAAATTGTTCTCTTAAAGAGGCTGAACCAATAAGTTCATTGTATCAAAATCTATTTCACCGATTAAAGGGGATTTATCTTCACTGTCTGTATATGCATCAAAATAAGTAATAAAAGAATTTGTTAATTTCATCCAAGAGCAAAATGCTAATCCATTGCCACTATACATACTTGTATACGAAATGTAACTATCAATGCCGAAATTCAGAAGATAATCTTCTGTCTTAGAAACAGTTACAATGGCCAAGAGAATTAAACTGAAATTGAAAATATTAGATCGGTGACAAAACATCCTAAGTTATGAATTGCAATGAATTCTACCTTTAATTACAATTATGGAATCGAACCAGTAGATGTGAAGGCCTGTCTAACGAAGTTGAATATGTTTGCGATGTAACACAGCTGTAAGTTTAAACCGAAAAGCATGTGATCAATTTCACGTAATAAATCTCTAGTATGACGTTGGTTTCATTTTATTGGTCGGAATGATGTATGAAAATCAAATATGTTCCAGATCAAAGCACAATAGAGAATCCAGATGACTAATAAAAAAATAATTATATCTATATTTAACTGAAACTGAGATATTTTCCTAAATGTATAATCGGGCTGCAATTAATTAATGCCTCTTAATATGTAAGAAACTAATAAACGATACAAAGCTTTCAAATAAATATTCAATTATTATTTTAAATAAAGATAAAATTCATTTCTGTTATTAATATTATAATTCAGAAACGTAGATCTACTTGTGATTCCAGTAAAACATATATTTTTTTTAATTATAACACTTTAATGATTGACAAGGGTTTCATCAGAATGAGACACATATAATATATGTATACAAAATATATTTTGTAGGAAGATATATCAAATTAAAATATAAGATTTCTTACACAAAGTTATTTTTTCATTATTGGTAGTGAAAGTTATTTGTTTGTTGGCTTTTTTGATATTTAGCCCATCAAAAATATTTTGACTCCCCTTGGTCGGGATGATATATAATAGATAGGGGCGTATATAAGGGGGGGCCGAGGCCCCCCTCCCCCCGAAATAATGAAGGTTTTTTTTTATATTATTAATCTTGGGTCCCCCCCCCGAAAATATATTCTATATACGCCACTGATAATAGATATAGTAATAATTTAAAATTAAAGAAAGCTGTATTTGTACATAGATTATGAATTCAGATTAAGTTCGTGAAAAATGATCGCAGTCGCGAATTATAAAATACCGTTAATTCATTTCATTCTTGATCCCTCTCTTCTATCGAGTTTTAACTAGATTAGATACAAAAATACAGTAATTAAAACTTTATTACAATTTCTTTTATTGTTAAGTTTCAGTCGTGAAGAGCATGTTTTCAATTGTTTGGTATGAAATGATCTTCTGTATTTTTTAAAATCTTCTTATCATTTCTTTTTTATTTTAAATTTGTTTCGTCTTTGGTGATACGTTTCATTTAAATAAGCTACACAAGCCATTTTTCAATGAGAAGTTTTAATGCATTCTTTGATTTTCTTTAATAACCGCTATTTTCCTTAATTTAAAAATTTCTCATCTCTGAGCTAATTATAATACTCCAGAATTACGGAAAAAAAATCAGAGCTGGTCTTATTTGGAAACACTGGTCCTAATTAGGCGAATTTGCCTTTCGTTTAAAGACCGAAATTACAACAACAAATATTTAAATTTGCCACCAAAACTATATTTTCCTTTTCTCTACGAATCAACTTCTAATTATGTTTAATTTGAAAAAGATCTCTCCAGCAACAATCAATTATCAGCGAATCAATCTTTACATGGCCTTATTGGAGCGCTGAACTTAATTATCAATTAAAATAAGTGAAAAAATATTTTTAGAGAAAACACAAACCAAATACCGTATAAAACTGAAATGAAGTTCACCTATGTTAAAATAATAAATCATATTTTTTAATTTACAATTGAACTCATGCTATGATGCATGAAAACATCTGGTATATATACTTTTTAAGAAAAATAAATTGCGTCATTCATTGCATCATTTTCTGTTTCATAAAGAAAATAAGATCATATCAATTATTTCAATTGAACTTCTATAATCGGAAAGTAAGCAGATTAAAAAGTTTAATTAAAAACATTCCAAAGAACCTATTCGAAAGAACTTGGTCAAAATATAAATAAATAAATAAATAAATAAACAAAAGGAAAAGTATCTCGCAGTCAAGAAATTCTGTCAAGAAATACTGTTGATTAGGTAAGTAACTTAAATGAAATTAGGTTTACATAAAAAATTCCAATTAAAATTAATGAATTCAGTTAAATAAAAACAAACAAACTGATAAATAGAGAGAAAAGCCAACCAGACAACAAATATGCCTTCGCACATTGAGCCAACATCAATGGGAATTCTGAAAAGCTGTTTCATCCTTATTAGGATTCATCAGCAGAATTTACCCTTGATGTTTGGCTCAGTTGCGCGAAAGCTTTACCTAAACGCATTCTCGATCCCGGGAATGGGCCGCCGAGATAAAAAAACAATAAAATAAAAAATGATCCTGAAAGATCCAAAGTGTTAACATCTTGTCCTTTCACTGAAAGGCACTAAGGAAATTAATTACAAAAAGGCAACATCATAAGTTCAATGAAAGTTAATTTAACGTGCGTAATTATTCATTAATAGAGAGAAAAGCCAACCGGCGCGCAACAGCCTAACATAAAGGCTAAATTCTGCTGATGATTCCTAATAAGGATGGAATAGCTGTACAGAATTCACGCTGATGTTGGCTCAATATGCTAAGGCATATTTGTTGTCCGGTTGTGATTTTTTCTCTCTATTTATGAATTATTACGGACGTTAAATTTGCTTTCAAACAAACTGATGTTTAGGAATTTTGATTTCCTGTGTTCGTGAAACGATCTTATATTAAAAAATCGAAAAAGAACAGAAACGACATTTTTTTTCGTTTCGAAACCATAAGAAACAGGTTTCTATTTCGTACAATCCTTCAATAAGAAAACTTAGTAATAAGTACAGAATGAAAAGATAATTCAAAACTCTGTTGTTTAAAGACATTATATACAAAACCTTCCTTCAAACGTGATAAGAATGACAAAATAAAAAAATTGTTTTTAAGAACTTAAAAAATATTAGATATATTACTGCCCAATAGTATTTTTTTGTTTTAGTTTCTAAGATATCAAATGTTTTATAAGTTGCTTTATTCTCTTAATTCCATTTTATTATTATTATTTACGATAATTCCCATTTAAAGAGAGCGTTTGAACTTGAATTCCTCTATGATGACTGTTTGTGTTTTCTCTGTGCCCAAATTTTCTTCATATGTTCACTGTGTTGTTTCTTACGCTCCGCTGTCCATTTACATCCCCGCCTCTTCTGTGTTATGGTGTCAAATGTATGTTTTTTGATAGTGTTCCTGAATTTCTTTCTATCTTCTGCATCATCTATTGTCATGTGTGTCTGTCTGAGATCCTCCTCGACTTCTTTTAACCTTTTCGTTTTTCCCCTGCCTGAGTTGATGACCTCAAGAATCCGTCTTGAAATTCTTGTAATTCCATTTTATTATTATTATTATTATTATTATTATTATTATTATTGATCCTAAATAATGATTTCCTAAATAATGATTTATTATTATTATTTTTGATCCTAAATAATGATTTCAGAAATTATCTTAAAATAAAGAAATCGAAAAAGAACAGCGACTAAAATTATTTGGTTTGGTTATTCAGGGACTCCTTCAAAAGTGAATGTGATAATGTAAAGATGTCACAGTTAAAGTGTCCGATCTTTTGTTAGGTTTATTCTTTCTTATAGTATATAAACACTTTTTTATATTAAAAGAAAACAAAAACGCACTTAACTAAGCAAAACAAAGCTTCACTGAGCTATTTTTGATATTTGTACTGGGAATCGGAGACAGCACTGTTTCGAGGTTTGTTGACACCTCATCATTCCGATCCGCCCAGAAACGTAGCTCAGTGAAAAGGGACAATATACAAAACGGACAAATATGTAAATCTATGACCCCTCAATTAAAAAACATCAAAAGAAAATCAAAAATAAAAAGGGGTGAATAATTAATCCCCGCTAGCATTCAGCTTAGCATGTAAAGGATTAATTTATTAAAAGATTAGTATTACAAATGAAAGTTAAACGTGCATTAGAAAAATTTTAATATTAAAAGAAAACAAAGAACCCACATAACTAAACAAAACAAAAATTCACAGAGCTTTTTGTAGTTAAGTGAATTTTTCATTTGTCCAATGAGGTCTGTTTCATCCTCCCTTTAAGCTTCTCCAAATCTTCATGGATAGATGTCGGCTGTTTAGAAATAATTTTAACGCCCTTAGCTGGTGTTATAATTTTATCGATTCCGTCTGCCTTTAGTACGGTACAGATCCTGGAAGTGCTACGCTCGTACTGCTTCGCCTAGTCGATTATATGCACATCTAGGTCATGTTTTTCGATAATTTCTGCCTTTAATTTAACGCACATCATCTTCTTCTACTCCTTCGCAATCACTTTCTTCGGACCCATGGTTTCAAAATAACTGCAAGCACAAATGTGAGCATATCACTGATGCTTCCATTGCGAGCTAACCTCTTAAAAGTGAACGAGTGACACACACGATTGTGGGCGGATGTTGTGGCGTTCGCTGTGCCAACTAGCGGTGGGGTATCTGAAGCTGGCTCGTAACCCGAATTTTAGCTCTCAACTTAAAGTAAAATATCGGCCGAGAGACGGCTCGTATCTCAAAAAAACTCGTTAGTTGGGACACTAGTAAGGTACCACTGTATTTAAATTCTTCATTTTATAGTTTTTCAGCAATATTCTTTTCTTTAAATAGTTCAGTTTAATTACGCAACACAAACACAAACCAAAGAGAATAATATTGATATTAGGTGTTCAATGTACGATATTACGCTAATCTAGACTCTTTAATGAGTTCCAAAAATGTTTCCTTTAATTATAAACTAATTTAACACTATCACATCACTATACCACTAAATAACTTATTTATTTTTCTTTATCATTTCATTTTCTTACAAATTCAATTTCTCTACATTTGTCGTTACTGTCTAATAATTACAGTCTATTTCGTACAATTTTTCAATATGAAAACTTAGTAACAAGTACAGAATGAGAAGATATTATAAAACTGTTGTTTAAAGACAAAATATAAAAATATTATTATACTTATCAGTTATAATAAGAGGACAACATATTTTTGGAGGAAAAAAAATCAAAAGCCGAGTAAACTGAAATGATGTCAACCTAAATTAAAGTAATAAATCATATTTTTTAATTAAAAAATGAAATATTTCTATGTTCCATTTAAAAAAACATCTGTTATATCTATTTTATTTTAGAAAAAATATATTGTGACAATGAAATAAAAAATAAGGTCACATCAAATGTTTCAATTGAACTTCTATGTTTGGAAAGTAAACAGCTTAAAAAGTTTAATTAAAACATTGCAAAGAACCTCTTCGAAAGAACTTTGTCAAAAAAAAAAAAAAATAAATAAATAAATAAATAAATAAATAAAAGTTAAAGTATACCGCAGCAGGCCTATGTTGGTCCTTAGAGTCGCGCGAGGTAAGATTCCCAGCGTTTCGTGACCACTGGGACTAAGTTGGGATCAAATGGATAGCCCTACTTCCGCCTGCCATTAACCCGCGGGATGGACATTTGGTCCTGTCTGGAGGAGAATTTAGCCTAGAGAATTAGACCATCGGCCATCCCAACCTATCTGGCTTAAACGCTTTACCATTTGGCTACGGGCCTCACCAAATAAATAAGATAACTGTTAAATTATTCTATCAAGAAATATTATCGATCTATAAAAGTAACTTAAATGAAATTAGGTTTACAAAGTTCCATTTACAATTAATGCATTTAGTGAAATAAAAAAAAAAACTGACGTAACATTTAATGATTTTGGTTTCCGGTGTTCGTGAAACGATCTCAAATTAAAAAATCGAAAAAGAACAGAAACTAAAATATTTTCGTTTGGTTATTCAGGTACTCCTTCAAAAGTTAACGTTATAATGTAAAGATATGACGGTGAAAGTCTCCCACGAAACGATCTTCTGTTAGGTTTATTCTTTCTGACAGTATATAAACACCTTATTTCGGAGTGTATATATAAACTTTTTTATTCATAGGAAATCTATGAAGCGCATTCTCCGATTCATCTGTTTCCCCGAATCAAAAATAGAATGTGCGTAAAAAGGTACAAGTTACGATCACCTTCTAAAATACTGGTATTTGGTCAATGCCGAACAATTTGAAACACAGAACCCACTTTTTTGTGAGTTATGAAATTTTGACGCACACAATTATTTGAAATATCTGTTAATAGGTGGATACCCAAACTGTGTTTAATTTGTCTCCGGAATCGTCCGCAAATTTTGCCCGTAAAAACACCAACATCTCAGTCCAAATTTTACCATATTTCTTAAATCTCTTCAATTATATATCTTGTATCTATCTATTTTAACGATTTTTTTCTTTTCATCAAAGCAATAGTTCATCAAAATAAGTAATTTCTTTTTAGATATGATGACGCTCAACAGATGGAAACAATGATTCATTGAATACAATAAAATCTAAAGAATAATATATTTTCTTGTAAATTTATTTCTTTTTTTAAATATAAATCTAAAGTCTTCTATTGGAGACAGGTGACTGCCTCTATAAACATTTAAAACTCCTTTAGATCCCTTCCACCAATAGAAAACAGTGACGTATTTTGGAAAACAATTAAATCATCCGAAAGAATAGAAACGCAATAAAGAACAATTGCTATGTTTTTAACTTCGTTTCCAGTGTTCGTGAAATGAGCTGAAATGAAAATCATCCCAAATAAGTATTTTCGACAATAACTAAAATTTTATTAAAATACTCCTATAAAAGTTAATGTAATAATCAAAGCATTATCACGGTTTGAAAAATGAGGCTTTCACTGCCATCCTCTCTAGAAATCAGTCGTTAAGTGAAGGGTTTTAATCATCGTTTGATTCAATTCAAAATTAGACGTTTGATCAGGATGGTATGTTTTATGCAATTAAAGATGTTCATAAGAAGTATCTTCCAAAACTTGTGAGATCTCTAAAGTCGGATAGATCTCACAACAGAAAATAAAGAAGAAAAAAAAAGCTTTTTTATATTTAATAATTTAATTTCTGAGTATTTTTAAAATGCTTTTTGATCCTGTAAGTAAAAAAAAAAAACCTCCTACAATTAAATTATTGTTACAAAAACGGAACTATTTGATTTCTTCATTTTATAGTTTTTCAACAATATTCTTTTCTTTAAATAGTTCAGTTTAATTACGCAACACAAACACAAACCAATGAGAATAATACTAGGTGTTCTATGTACGATATTAAGCTAATCTAGACTCTTAATGAGTTCCAAAAATGTTTTGTTTAGTTGTAAACTAATTTAATACTGTCATATCAGTATACCACTAAGAAACTTATTTATTTTTCTTTATCATTTCATTTTCTTATAAATTCAATTTCTCTACATTTGTCGTTACTGTCTTAATAATTACAGTCTATTTCATACAATCCTTCAATAAGAAAACTTAGTAACAAGTTCTGAATGACAAGATATTATAAAACTGTAGTTTAAAGACAAAATATACTTATCAGTTATAAAAGTCGAGTAAACTGAAAGTTTACATAACACAAATTAAAGTAATAATTCAAAATTTTTCATTTAAAAATGAAATAATGCTATGTTCCATTCAAGAAACATCTATTATATCTATATTCTTTTAGAAAAAATACATTCTATCAATGAAATAAAAAATAATATGTTCTAAACTATTAATTTTCATGCTTTTCATTCTTTAAGTTATATTTAATATATGTTTTCTTGAGAGAAAAATTTTTTTTAAGAACTGAAAAAATATTAGATTTATGACTGCCAAATAATATTTTTTTTCTTTGCATTTTCAACACCCATTTAATTTTTTTATAAATTTTTGCTTTTTTTTCCTGTTCATATTATTATTATTACTGTTAATTTATTTATTTAATTGTTTCGTAAGCTCTTAAATATTACTTTTCCTCTCTTCATTATTTAAAATATTGATCATTTCCTTGTGTGTGGTTAATACCATTTTTTTTTTAAAGGAGAACTAGGCCTTTCCCCTGTCTCCCCCGCGCTCCATTCTTGACGGAGAGAAGCTAAATAAATGAACATTGAAATTCATTTTTTTTTTCTAGTAGGCTAAAATTTATGAGTTATTTTCTTTTTTCTCTGGCTCTTCTTTCATTGCGACACACACACACACACACAAAGGGAAGGATATCAAACAATAATTTGAATGTAGTCCCCGTAGCTTAATGGATAGAACGTCTGATTCGGATGAAAAGGTTACAGGTTCTATTCCCGTCGCGAACGTTTCAATATTGAAAATTTTTCACTGAAAATTTTGAAGTTCAACAATACTCAGTTTGAATCTGCCGACTTCCTCGCAACAATGAAAAGCCATTTTCCAGTGTTGCACTGCTACATTTGTCGACGCAACAATGCAACAGGAACAACCATGTTCCATTGTTGCACTGCGCCGGAACCACAGAGAAATAAAAGATTTTATATAGGCTAATTTATGATTGACGCAAGCTATGATTTGAAATATCTGTTAATAGGTGAATCCCCAAATTGTGTTTAATTTGTGTATTCGGAGTCGTCCGCAAATTTTGCCAGTAAAAACACCAACTTCTCAGTGCAATTTTTATCATATTTCTTAAATATCATCAATTATATATCTTGTATCTGCTATGTATTTTAACGATTTTTTTTCTTTACAAAAAAGCAATAGTTCATCAAAATAAGTAATTTCTTTTTAGATATGATAACGGCGATCAGATGGAAACAATGATTCATTGAATACAATAAAATCTAAAAAATAATATATTTTCTCGTAACTTTATTTCTTTTATTATTATAAATCTAAAGTCTTCTACTGGAGACAGGTGGCTGCCTGTATAAACATTTAAAACTCGTTTAGATCCCATCCACCTATAGGAAACAGTGACGTATTTTGGAAAACAATTAAATCCGCCGAAAGAATAGAAACGCAATAAAGAACAATTGCCATGTTTTTAACTTCGTTTCCAGTGTTCGTGAAATGAACTGAAATGAAAAACATCCCAAATAAGTATTTTCAACAAAAACTAAAATTTTACCGACTGGTTAGTAAAATACTCCTTTAAAATTAAGGTAATAATCAAAGCATTATTATCATGGTTTGAGAAATGAGGCTTTCACTGCCATCCTCTTTAGAAATTCATTGTTAAGTGAAGGGTTTTCATCACCAGTTGATTCAATTCCAAATTAGACGCTTGGTCAGGATGGTATTGTTTTCATGTAATTATAGATACTCATAAGAAGTACAGTATACTCTCGATATCTCGAAAACGTTGATATGTCGAAAAATTATTTTTCCCCTTGATATTACATATTCATGTAATGTTAATTTTAATTCTTATGTCGAAGAGTTTTTTCTCAAAACCTTGTTAAGTCGAATATTTTTCGAAGTAAAAAAAGAATTTTTCCGGAAAAATCGCCATTCAGTTGTGTCGAAGAAAGTAGATGTATTTTTCCAAGAATCTCTCACATCCTTCATTATCGGCGTCCCAAGCTAAAGGTGCTGTCCACATACAACGACGCTTCATGCAATGCCACATTCGGAAAATGTGGAAAACGATGGCTTTGCCGCTATTTTTCAAATAGAAAAATTGGTTGAACAATTTCAAAAGAGATGTCCCCTACACTGAACTTTTTTAAGAAATTCTAGCAATTTAAGTTCATTGTATTTATTTTATTTTTTTTCAATTAATGTAATTATTTTCGACTACTTTTAAAAATTAAAATTGTCATTGCTGTATTTAGACATATTGTCAACTATCATTATATATTTGTACTTATTCTCATCTATTAAGATTCTAATTTTTAGAATATTATTCCGTATCTCGTGTTTTTATGTTTTGGTTATGACGTTATTATATAGTAAATTTGCTATCTCGAATTTTTTTTAACGTCCCTTCGACTTCGAGATGTCGAAAGTATACTGTATCTTGCAAAACTTGCAAAATCTCCAAAAACGAATAGATCTCACAACCGGAAAAAAAAAAAAGAAAAAAGCTTTTCTATATTTAATAATTTAATTTCTGAGTATTTTTAAAATGCTTTTTGATCCTGTAGGTAAAAAGAAATACTACACTATCATTAAATTATTGTTATAAAAAGTGAACTATTTGATTTCTTCATTTTATAGTTTTTCAGCAATATTCTTTAAATAGTTCAGTTTAATTACGCAATACCAACCAATGAGAATAATACTAGGTGTTCAATGTACGATATTACGCTAATCTAAGACTGTCAGAGCCGGCGTTAGGGTGTGGCGAACGGGGCGACCGCCCCAGGCCCCGCGCTTATGGGGGCCCCGCCCCTGGTTAGAAGAGGATAAAATAAGATTTCCCTTTTTTTTTGGTTGTTAAAATAGGACTGCCGTTTTTTGTTTTTGTTTTTTTTTGGGGGGGGGTTGTTAAAATTCATCTTGCCCGAGGCCCCGCACCCTCCTAGCGCCGGCTCTGAGACTCTTAATGAGATCCAAAAATGAGTACGTTTAGATATAAAGTTAATTAATAACTAGTAACTTATTTATTTTTCTTTATCATTTCATTTTCTTATAAATTCAATTTCTCTACATTTGTCGTTACTGTCTTAATAATTACAGTTTATTTCGTACAATCCTTCAATAAGAAAACTTAGTAACAAGTACAGAATGAGAAGATATTATAAAACAGTTCTTTAAAGACAAAATATAAAAATATTATTCTACTTATCAGTGATAATAAGAGGAAAATAAACTTTTAGAGAAAAAAAAATCAAAAGCCGAGTAAACTGAAATGAAGTTAACCTAAATTAAAGTAATAAATCATATTTTTTAATTAAAAAATGAAATATTTCTATGTTCCATTAAAAAAAACATCTGTTATATCTATTTTATTTTAGAAAAAATATATTATGACAATGAAATAAAAAATAAGGTCACATCAAATGTTTCAATTGAACTTCTATGTTTGGAAAGTAAACAGCTTAAAAAGTTTAATTAAAACATTGCAAAGAACCTCTTCGAAAGAACTTTGTCAAAAAAAAAAAAAAATAAATAAATAAATAAATAAATAAATAAAAGTTAAAGTATACCGCAGCAGGCCTATGTTGGTCCTTAGAGTCGCGCGAGGTAAGGTTCCCAGCGATTCGTGACCACCGGGACTAAGTTGGGATCAAATGGATAGCCCTACTTCCGCCTGCATTAACCCCCGGGATGGACATTTGGTCCTGTCTGGAGGAGAATTTAGCATAGAGAATTAGACCATCGGCCAGAGGCGTCACTAGGGTTGGTGTCACCCAGTGCGGTAGCTTGTAAAAATATCTGTTCAACCAAAAACAAAAAAAAAAAGGAAAACCTTGTAAAATTATCTGTTTAACCAAAAAAAAAGCATTTTCATGTCACCCCTTGTGATGGTGTCACCCGGTGCGGTCCGCACCCCCCGCACCCCCCTAGTGACGACACTGCCATTGGCCATCCCAACCTACCTGGCTTAAATGCTTTACCATTTGGCTACGGGCCTCACCAAATAAATAAGATAACTGTTAAATTATTCTGTCAAGAAATATTATCGATATATGTAAGTAACTTAAATGAAATTAGGTTTACATAAAAAGTTCCATTTACAATTAATGCATTTACTGAAGTAAAAACAAAACAAAACTGATGTAAGCTTTAATGATTTGGTTTCCGGTGTTCGTGAAACGATCTTAAATTTAAAAAACAAAATCGAAAAAGAACAGAAACTAAACTTCACTCGTTTGGTTATTCAGGTACTCCTTCAAAAGTTAATGTGATAATGTAAAGATATAACGGTGAAAGTGTCCCACGAAACGATCTTTTGCTAGGTTTATTCTTTCTGACAGTATACAAACACCTTATTTCGGAGTGTATATATAAACTTTTTTATTCGTAGGAAATCTATGAAACATATTCTCTCATCTGTTTTCCGGAATCAAAAATTGAAAGGCCGAACAATTTGAAAAACAGAACTCACTTTTTTGTGAGTTATGAAATTTTGACGCACTCAATGATTTGAAATATCTGTTAATTATATATCTTGTATCTGCTATCTATTTAAACATTTTTTTTCGTTTCAACAAAGCAATAGTTCATCAAAATAAGTAATTTCTTTTTAGATATGATAACGCCGATCAGATGGAAACAATGATTCATTGAATACAATAAAATCTAAAGAATAATATATTTCTTGTAACTTTATTTCTTTTATTATTATAAATGTAAAGTCTTCTATTGGAGACAGGTGGCTGCCTCTATAAACATTTAAAACCTTTGGGAAACAGTGACGTATTTTGGAAAACAATTAAATCCGCCGAATGAATAGAAAAGCAATGAAGAACAATTGCTATGTTTTTAACTTCGTTTCCAGTGTTCGTGAAATGATCTGAAATGAAAAACATCCCCAAATAAGTATTTTTGACAAAAACTAAAATTTTATTAAAATACTCCTATAAAACTTAATGTAATAATCAAAGCATTATCACGGTTTGATAAATAAGGCTTTCACTGCCATCCTCTCTAGAAATCAGTCGTTAAGTGAAGGGTTTTAATCATCGTTTGATTCAATTCAAAATTAGACGGTTGATCAGGATGGTATTTTTCAACTGAAGATGTTCATAAGAAGTATCGTTAAAAATTTGGGTGATCTCCAAAAACGGATAGATCTCACAACAGATAAAAAAAAAGAAAAAAAAAAAAGCTTTTTTATATTTGATAATTTAATTTCTGAGGATTTTTAAAATGCTTTTTGATCCTGTAAGTAAAAAAAAACCTACTACACTATAATTAAATTATTGTTACAGAAACTAAACTATTTAATTTCTTCATTTTATAGTTTTCAGAAATATTCTTTTCTTTAAATAGTTCAGTTTAATTAGGCAACGTATATTTCCATGTGAAACACAAACCAAAGAGAATAATATTAGGTGTTCAATGTACGATATTACGCTAATCTAGACTCTTAATTAGTTTCAACAATGTTTCGTTTAGTTATAAACTAATTTAAGACTTTCACATCACTATACCACTCAGTAACTTATTTATTTTTCTTTATCATTTCATTTTCTTATAAATTCAATTTCTCTACATTTGTCGTTACTGTCTTAATAATTACAGTCTATTTCATACAATCCTTCAATAAGAAAACTTACACGTTATCTCATTTTCAATTTGCAGGGAGAAAAGGCTTTTGTATTTTGCCGCCAAAGAAAATAGATCCAACTTGAAGGCTTAGCAAAGTATTGTCAGATGCGAAATAAAACGTTCTAAATATGAAATTTCATTTTTCTAAAGGAATTCAATTACAATCTGCCTTTTCGTTAGGCAATAATATTTGTATTTATTCTCCGCCAATCAAAACGCATTAAAATCAAAACAAACAAAATGGCGACTAACGGTAGTTGTCTAATACAGGATTTTTGACGGATCTCCCACGAGGGAAAAGACCAAATACAGTGTAACCTCGCTATTTGTACACCTCTATACTGATACAACTCCGCATTCTTCTAACTTTTTCGAATAAAATTCGAATCGGAAATCGGACGGAGTCGAGGCTCGTGTTGGCTCTCGTTCGCCAAGCATTTTTAGCGAAAGTAAAACGTTGTGTTATTTTATTGCTATTCTTGGTTGTTTTTAAATATTTTATAATTATATCTGTACAAATAATGGACGACACAAAAAAAAAATTCTGCCTGATAGAAAATTATAGTTTCATTTCTATGTTTATCTTTATAATTTTGATATTTTAAAGAAAAGCTTCAAAAAAATTGTTAAAGAAATTATCTAGAGATTAAAAAAAAAAAAAAAAATAAGACTAAATTTTACATACTTTTCCCCTCTAAAATTTTTTAACAATAGTTATTGTCTTGAATTCAGCTTACTTCATTATAAAGGCAAAATATTGTTACCGACATCTTGTGCTCCTTCTGGCGGAAGGATACATTACATCATCTTGTAAGCCGTCTGCAAAATAAAAACGAGATAATGTGTACAAGTATAGAATGAGAAGATATTATAAAACTATTTTAAAAAAATAAAAACATTATTATATTTATCTGTTATAATAAGAGAAAAACATGTTTTTGGAGAAAAAAAAATCAAAAGCCGAATAACTGAAATGAAGTCAGCCTAAATTAAAGTAATAAATCATAATTTTTAATTAAAAAATGAAATAATTCTATGTTCCATTCAAAAAACATCTGTTATATCTATTTTATTTTAGGAAAAAATACATTGTGTCAATGAAATAAAAAATAATATGTTCTAAACTATTAATTTTTATGCTTTATTTTTCCCGCTAAGATTCTTTCTACTGTATTTAATATTGTAGATGTTTTCTTGAGAGAAAAAAAAATGTTTAAGAACTTAAAACATATTAGATTTCTAAACATCTCACCAAATTTAAATGTAAAATAACTACATTTAATACAAAAAGCAAATTTTCGAAAAGATTGCGTCTTTTCTTTCTCAAGCCTAAAATAACAATAATTTGAAGAACAATACTCTAAATTACATAAAATTCCTCGAGAAAATATAAATAATATATGAAAATGATACCATTTAGTTCCAATCTTTGTTTCTTTAACAATAATATACGATGGGGCTTAACAATTTAGTTCCTTGATTGTAACCTTATTATTACATTTTGTGCATATTTTATCTACAAAACTTTTAGCTAATCTTGTGAAAAATTTCTCTATTTCCATACCATCATTCCTATTCATGTTTTTTCTTTTTGTATTCCGGATACACATGCTTTCTATTATCTTTCTTATTTTGGTGTCTCTTTCAATATATAAAATTTGTATCTCGTTGTTAATACAATGATTTCTGTTCACACAATGTTCTGCTACTTCTGATTTTTCAATGTACTTGTTCCTAATGCTGGTACCATGTTCCGTCATTCGTTCCTTCACTGTTCTTTTACTCTCGCCCAAATAGAATAAATCGCAATTCTTGCATTCTATTTTGTAAATTATACCCATTTCATGTTTTTTAACACTACTATTCAATTTGCAACATAAAATGTTTTTCAGTTTGTTGTTATATTCAAATCCAATATTGAAACCAAAACTTTTGCAAATTTCTTTTAAAGTCAGACTATTTTTGTTTAAGTATGGTATGAAATATCTTCTGTTGTTATTTGTTGTTAACTCTTTAATTTTCAATGTGTGGTATTGTTTTATAGTTTTATTTACGAATTTCTCCTTGTACCCATTTTTACTAAGGATTCTTTTCATATTCATAATTTCTCTATTGAATTCATCTTCACTACTTGTGTTGACGTCAATCCTTTGCATATAGTTTTCAATTATGTTTCTTTTTATGTTTATGCCATGTCCTGATTCATAATTTAGTATGTGTTCACTTTTGTATTTTTTTGTATAATGTTTCATAATTATCTTATTCTCATTTCTAGTTAAGCATATATCCAAAAAATTTAGACTATTGTCCACTTCCTTTTCTACTTTAAACTTGATTTCATCAGTAATCTTGTTAATTTCTGAGAAAAACTTGTCAAATTGTCTATCGGTCCCGTACCAGATTATTAAGATATCGACCGCATATCTGTAATATTCAAATTTATATTTCGTCTTTTCCAGTAATTTGCACTCCCAAAAATTCAAAAATATATCACACAAGGTTCCTGACAATGGAGATCCCATTGGGAATCCTTTTACCTGTTGATATATTTTATCTCTAGTTTTTTATATTTAATAATTTAATTTCTGAGTGTTTTTAAAATGCTTTTTGATCCTATAAGTAAAAAATAAAATCTTCTACACTATAATTAAATTATTGCTACAAAAACTGAAATAATTGATTTCTTCATTTTATAGTTTTCAGAAATATTCTTTTCTTTAAAAATAGTTCAGTTTAATTAGGCAACGTGTGAATCACAAACCAATGAGAATAATATTAGGTGTTCAATGTACGATATTACGCTAACCTAGACTCTTAGGCTAAGAACGCACTTGCATATCCACGGAGTCGTAAAGTAATATCTTGCCCTCTCCCCTCTTCCCTTCTTCCCCTTTTACTGCTGCCCTCAAGGAATGTCATAATTGTTCCTATTGTGGAGACCCCTTCTTGAAGAGGAAAAAATATAGATTTCAACTGTATATGTGCGTTGATGAAAGACCCTGGGCGAATTGAGGGTTGTTTTAATAAACCCTTCCTTGCGGAGGGGAGACTTGGTTTATGAGTTCGTGGATAAATATAACCATATGCGTTCTTAGCCTTAATGAGTTTTGTTTAGTTATAAACTAATTTAAGACTTTCACATCACTATACCACTAAGTAACTTATTTATTTTTTTTTATCATTTCATTTTCTTATAAATTCAATTTCTCTCCATTTTTCGTCACTGTCTTAATAATTTTACAGTCTCTTTCATACAATCCTTTAATAAGAAAACTTAGTAACCAGTTCTGAATGATATTATAAAACTGTTGTTTAAAGACAAAATATAAAAATATTATTATACTTATCAGTTATAATAAGAGTAAAACATATGTTTAGAGAAAAATAAATCAAAAGCCGAGGAAACTGAAATGAAGTGAACCTAAATTAAAGTAATAAATCATAATTTTTAATTTAAAACTGAAATAATTCTATGTTCCCTTCAAAAAACATCTGTTCTATCTATTTTATTTTAGAAAAAAAAACATTGTGGCAATGAAATAAAAAATAAGGTCACATCAAATGTTTCAATTGAACTTCTATGCCCGGAAAGTAAACAGATTAAAAAGTTTAATTAAATATTCCGAAAAACCCATTCGAAAGAACTTCGTCAAACTAAAAATAAAATATATCTAAACGTTATTTTGTCAATTAATATTATTGATATATGTCAATAACTTAAATGAAATTAGGTTTAAATAAAAAGTTCTATACAACATCAATTAAATTAAAAAAAAAACTAAAAACAAACAAAACAACGTATTTTTAGTCGAGGAAGAAACCGCCAGACCCAATTAAAAACGGTATCAGGCGAACACAAAAAACAAGACACCATGACAACACATAAAATAAAGATGAGAATGCAAAAATTAAGGAAAAAAAAAATAGAAGAATTCTATACTTCATTCTAAATGAGTTTACAACTCCAAATTACTATATTTAAGTTGAACAATAAGAGAGTTAAAGAATTTTTGTCTTTCATATAAGTCATCTATTGCTTAACAATAGTCATCATTTATTCTACAATTATATTTATTTACTCATGTTTTTTAATTATTGTATTTTTCTATCGTTTTTAAAGAGAGAGGAATTCTCTTTTTAAATTTATGTTAATTTTATTTTTAATAAACAAGGTTTAACGTGCATTAATCTATATTACTAAAATCTTTTATTTCTCTGTCTGTCTGTCCGGCGCAATTTTCTGAGAGAATGGAAAATAGAAATAATTTTTACAATGAAACATCCGCGACAGGAATCGAACCTGCAACCTTCTGATCCGAAGTCAGATGCCTTATCCATTAGGCCATAGGGACTACAACTCACTTCATATGGTTTTTTGACTTATATCTCCTTTCCTTTCCCCCATCAATAAGGAATGTATTCAATCTTTTTTTTGAATCTCAAGATTGTTTATTTATTTCACATCAGTCAGTTTATTTGTAATTCGAAACTGACAATTAGAACGATAATTGCCGAAACGTTGCAATATTTTAAATATTCTTACTTAACCAAATCCTATGTGATATTGAAAAATATGTGGGTGTACACGCCAGATGTTGGAGTAAAGAAAACAGAGTCAAGAAAGAGAGAAGCACTCTTTTTTTGAGGTGGAATACCGAAACAATCACTATTTGCAACTCAAAAACCATCAATAAATGTAACTCAAACGTCACTGAAAAGTGACAATCTATATTACTAAAATCTTTTATTTCTCTGTCTGTCTGTCTGTCCGGCGCAATTTTCTGAGAGAATGGAAAATAGAAATAATTTTTACAATGAAACATCCGCGACAGGAATCGAACCTGCAACCTTCTGATCCGAAGTCAGATGCCTTATCCATTAGGCCATAGGGACTACAACTCACTTCATATGGTTTTTTGACTTATATCTCCTTTCCTTTCCCCCATCAATAAGGAATGTATTCAATCTTTTTTTTGAATCTCAACATTGTTTATTTATTTCACATCAGTCAGTTTATTTGTAATTCGAAACTGACAATTAGAACGATAATTGCCGAAACGTTGCAATATTTTAAATATTCTTACTTAACCAAATCCTATGTGATATCGAAAAATATGTGGGTGTACACGCCAGATGTTGGAGTAAAGAAAACAGAGTCAAGAAAGAGAGAAGCACTCTTTTTTTGAGGTGGAATACCGAAAAAATCACTATTTGCAACTCAAAAACCATCAATAAATGTAACTCAAACGTCACTGAAAAGTGACAATTATAATTAAAATGAGAGTCAAAAAAGAATGATGCGATACTTCTATTAGATAGAATACTGAAAAATCACTATCTGTAACTCAGAAACCATCAATATTTGGAACACAAAAGCCACTGAAAAGTGCCACTTAGAATAAAAAAAGAGACTCAAAAAAGAAAGAAGCAGTATTTCTATT
>JAFIDM010074083.1:4710-24179 GCA_023159025.1 Thereuonema tuberculata | reverse complement strand
TTTTGTATTTTAGGCTTGAAAAAGAGAAGAATGTAATTTTGTATTTTTATTTTAATTTTAATTTTTTAATAGCGGAAGATATATATACTCAAAATATAAAGAAGTTAATTAAGGAAGAGATATGGTATGATAAAAGAAAATATAGGTTGATGTAAACATTAAGGAGGAAGAAAAGGAAATTTGAAGTCAAGAAATACGTAATTCCTTTCTTCCTTTGTCCTCTTCTGATCATTAGAAGGAATAACTACAAATCCTAGCTGAAATAGCCGGACTCGTAGTATGGAAACTAAGGGCCACAACAAAGGCGAGATAGTGAGCGGTTGGCCGAAGAATCGTTACCCAGGGTATGCCATAGGAGGCAGCTCACGCTATAGCCGCTGGAACGGACATCAGGAGAAACAGAAGAAGAAACAAACATCCATGCCACGACCGGGATTCGAACCGGTTACCGGCACACTGACCGCAGCGACAGACCGCCGTCTAGACCGCACGGCCACGCCGGCACGTCGCTGAAATAAGCTGAAATCTTAGAAGAAATTCTAGTTCAACTCTGATATTTGGTAAATATGTGACCAATAATGAATAATCTAAGACCCAAGAAAAACAATCTCCTTTTTGTGTATCTCTCGCTATTTAATAAAACTAAAAAATAAACTATACAGGTGTAGTGAATCAATTATTTATTTATAAGGAATAAATAAATATTATTATTATTTTAGTAAAGCTTTAAATGTATTTAAAATAAGTGGAAATTTAAGTATTAAAATATATTTGTGACGTCAGAGTCTGATTGCATAAAATGAGAGGAGCGAGCCTCAATCGGTGTCTTTCTGTCGTCTTCGTCTTCCATCTCGATTCGTTGGTTACGGTCATCTGTCGTTCTCATTTTAGTTCGAGAAATTATTCTCATTAGTATTAATGAAGTCAAGTGGACTTCGAAGCATTAAACAGTTTTGTATTAACGTTGCTAATTAATAGAGGTCGTATCTATTGACTTGTGAAGGTGTGACGTAGGATTTGTCAGCGAGCGGCGAACGTCATTATCACGTTGGATTGAACTGCAGCGGGAGGTTCGAATTGCCTGGCGGAGGATTCGTCGAGACGGCAAAGTTGTCTTACCTCGAGCAGCGTAGATATTATGCAACGCACTCAAATTATTGTGAGTAACGAACTTTAATTATTTATTGTCCATTGAGGGAAACGGAAAGAAGAATTGAACTTACCTTATTAACAACCTGAGAAGTTACTGGAAAATTCCACATATTCACGAGAAAAGGCGGAACTGTGAACGGAATTTAATTATTCATCTCAAGTCAATATTTTTGGAAGAACTGAAGTAGCAGTAAATAAATATTAGTTACATTTGTAAAGGGATAAAAGTTAATGGAACTTTAAGTTATTCTAAACCGAAGGAATCGGTTGACGTCATTAAGTGCGACGCAAGTAATTAGATAAGTAAAGGAAATTAGTTATGTACTTTTGAATAGAGATTATTCACATACGGAAAAACCATTTCGTGTAGATTCATATAGGTGAAAAGTCATTATACATTAATGCAAGTTAAATGGGAATATTATTCGATTAAGTCACACAAGTGAAAAGGTGGACTATTGTAAAGTACAATACGGAAAGTAGTAATTGTGAACTCTTGCGGAACTGTTTCCAGAATTGGAAGAACTATTATTAATAAGAACTAATATAATTAGGCAATGATTTCTATATATGAAATCTTAGCATTTGTTTGTTATTGCTCTGCTAAACCAGTAATTGGGATTTGGAATAAGTTCAAGCTATTAATAATTATTTTAATTCTTCAAATTGATCAACTACTATCAATTGGTTGATTGATTTATAGCAAATAATTTTAAAGCTTATCAATATTAATTGTGGAAGTTATACTTCCTACATTTATTCCACCAAAACCCTACAACAGGCAAACTTCATCTTTATTTATTAAATAAAAAACGAAATATTACGAGTAAAGAGTTTGTTTTTGTAATGATTTAGTTCAACGTTATTTATTTAAAAATCAAAATGTTCTTTCTTACTACAGAGTATCTTACAACAGAGTATCTTTACTGATATAGTGATGTAGAATGGAACTGTTATTAATAAAGAACATTGATTCTAAATCGCACCACAAGTTTTCATTATCATACTTAAAAACAAATGTTTGAAGAATACTCTCATTATAGATACATTCTAACAGGGTTAATAAATACTTTTGAGTAACTTATGGAAAAACTATCAAAATGTGGACCAAAATACTATGCCCTTGTAATTCAACAATATATTGTTGCCATCAGTGCTCTTTTTGTCATAGAACGCATTGGAACGGCGTTTCACCATCTTTTTTCAACGGATTTTTATTGAAATTGTTTGGTGCAAAGAGAATCACCCTGTTGAGCAGAGCAGGTCGGCAAACGGCAACAAAATTATTACGACGGTTCTGCTTGTGGACCGTATTCGTAGTATTATAAATATTATATAAAATTGAAAAAAAAAAAAATTATTAGCGTTCCACCATCTTTTTTTTTTTTTACAAAAAGAGCACTGCTTGTCATCATCAAATTTGAAATAACTCTTTTATATAAAGTACGTACTTCTCTTCAGATTCTGGTGTTTAGAGATCAATGTTAAGAGCTTCTATAGGAATGGGGATCTAAATAAATCTCAGTAATTTACTAATCGTACGAACTTCATACTTAGGATTTTAGTCTGAATCCCTAGTCCTGATTATATTTTGGTGCTAGATGTCTTATTTTCTAAGACACTTTATACTGCAATGCCTTTAAGTCATTCAAAGAATAGCAAACTAATTTAATAGAAATTTAATATTTTTCTTAGTCTAATGAAATTTTAATATATAAAAATATGTATCCATCTCTTCAATAAATTCCAAAATATGATGCCCTTAGGTAATTCAAAGAATAATTGCGCTCATTTACAGCAAATTTTAAGAGTTTAACCTTTTGTCTAGATGTTATTGAATTTCGGTGATTTTTCAACTAATTAAAGTGCTTCTATTTTAAAAACCTTAGACGTCTGCCCTTAATTCCAGATCAATTAGTTGTAGGATCTAAATTCATTTGTGATTCATTAAATGAATTGGGATTACTTATCTAAATTATTATTATAAGTGCGAGCGCCCTGAGTTGAAACTCCCAGAATGCAAAGCAGATTATAGATTGTCCTTTCCTGGCAGTTCGCTAACATTGAAATAGAAGAGACCTTTAATCTGCAGTGTGATGTAAGTTCTGCAGTTGATCCGACTATTTATTTTTATACAATTCTTAATGTTGTTTTTTTTTTTATTATTTAAGACTAATGATTTACTATCATTCTTATTATAACAAACAATTAAAATATTTAACAATTAATAATCCAAGTTTAAATTTAATGTTCCAATTAATAAATATAAGTATAGAAAATAAAAATACATCCTCAGCATCATTTAATATTGGAATAATTTACGGAATAATCGTTTTTCGGAAAAAAACAAATGGAAGCAAACCAAATTATAACTATGGATAGAAAAGTACATAGAATTAAGAAAGAGAAATACCCAATTATCTTCGGAATACATCAGTCGAGTTAACAGGCCGCCATCTTCAACACAAAACTGACATGAATAATCATTAAAATTAATGTGACAAAAACTGGATCTCTGTCTTTCTAACTGTTACCATTCGGAGATACTTTAGGACAATGGTTATTTTTTTTTTTCATCCGTAAACTTTGTATTCACAGTTATTCATTATATTTTGCATTATAATCTTTTTATTCCAACTGTTTTATTCGAAAATACATTCAAGTATTTACGCCAAAGTATTAATAAAAGCTGCAATATTATAAATTTGGTTTGCAATATTATAAATTTTTTCTATTTTTATGTCTACAATTAAGTCCCAAAAGATACTCATAGATTTTGTGTGAAATTAACACTATTTCTTTATTGAGAAGCAGGAAATTCATTTTACATTGCAACAAATATATCCAGATGTCTATCCGTATTCTAATATTTGAATAATATAAAACCAGAAATGTTTTTACGTTGTTACAACACTTGTATGTAGGGGTGAAGTACAGTGGGGACTTCGTGGGCCCCGGGACCGTTACGGTAGCTATGAAGGCTCTACGGGAACCCCGAAAAGTGACGGCTGACGGGGCCATGGTGAAGCTACGATAGGCCTAGCAAGCCAGTAGTGGATTTTTGTTTGCTTTCAAAACAGGAACTAGCCTCGGAATTTCTTAGAGGTATAGTAGGGAAGACTCGAGTAGATAGAATGAGAAATGAGGATATCCGGGAGGAGCTGGGGGTAAAAAGTTTGAGGAAAAAGGTGGAAGAAGGAAGGCTGAGGTGGTTCGGGCACGTGAAAAGAATGGAAGATGGTAGGACTCCTAAGGTTTGGCATGAGTTAAAAGAAGAAGGGAAGAGACCAAGAGGGAGACCGCGTAAGCGGTGGCTGGATGATGTGAAGCACAGCCTAGAAGAGAGAGGCATCTCATGGGAAAGAATATGTAGAGAAGAGGCTTGGAAGAACAGGGAGAGGTGGAGAGGCGTAGTTAATTCCTAGACCCACAGTTGGTGGAACGGGAAAGGATATGTATGTATGTATAAAACCAGAAATGTTTTTACGTTGTTACAACACTTCTATCTATCTATCTATCTAACCTCATTTCGCTAAATTCTCACAGGTGAGTTACTTAAATGACGTCATATAGCCTCCTCACCCTAATTTATAAAATGTACGAAAATTCGTGTCTTAAAAATGACAAATGCAAAGCCAGTACACCTGAACAAATTGCACAAAATTTATTCAAAAGTTAAAATACAACTAATTTCAACTTCTTATGAGAAGCCTTTTCCGAGTGAGGAGATTGATACAGAGAAAACGATAATTTTTACACATTTTGTTCAATTATTCTGTTGATTCTTGTCTTTTAATTGGCAAGAAAACAAATTCAACATTTTATTACAGAATTAATAAGAATAATTTGATTGATAAAAATTCAAACAAAATAGAATGCAAAAAATCCGTCGATGATAACTTTAACAAAAGCTTTGAACTGGAATTACTTTGATGGCGACCTTATTGTGAAACGAAATACTCTTTGAAAAAACAAAATCGATGCACCCCAAAAAAAATGATAAACGGTGCATAAAATGAGTGAATCTCGCTTTCAGGAACAAAACTTCCAGTGGATTTTGATTGCGTTTTCCTACCATGACTGTAACAATGCCTCGCCGGCGAATTGGCGGCCAGTTGCTTGACATGCTCACTTTATGTAGCTCTTTCTGTCCAATAGATCATCCAATTGTTCTTATATTCTGATCATTTCCTTTCCTGTACCATTAAACAAACCAAACTTTGTTTCAATTATATATTTCCTTCTTAATGCATCGATTTTGTCAAAGAGTTTATAAAAATAAAAAAAAGGGACAGTTTCGAAAGCCTGTTTTTCTTCATCAGACTACAATGGAATTAAAATTTCATCATCAACAATCAACGCGGGACAGCAACCAGTGTCTATTCGAATATTTCAAATTTTAATTACATTGTAGTCTTACGAAGAAAGCCGAAAGACAGGCTTTCGAAACTGTCACCTTTTTTGTATTTTTCTAAATCCTTTTATTCACAGTGCAGTCTGGTCGTTCTTATTATTTTTACATCTTGGACCTTAAACAGCTTCAGTCAGTTTACATGAAGCTTAAATTTTTAGATTAGATTTAGGAAATTGAATCTACAATTAAAATTATTTTTCTAAATGAGGGAAATGAGTTAGTAAAGGTCAAATGTCATTGATTATATCTTTCAATATATGTATAAAATGCTGAAATAAGCTTATATGTAAATGTGTGTATATATATATATATGTAAGTATGCTGAAAATGGTTGAGCATTATTGAGTGCATCATTAGAAAATGGTAATTAGTACAAAGATTATTAATAGTCATTAAGACGTAATGAATTCAAGATCCCGCAAATAAATTTATCATCAGAGCCACAGATTTCATTTAGATCTCAAATTAAAACTGTTTAAATAATAAAAAAAAGACATAACACAAATTACATATTTGAGTAGATAACTTTTATAAATTTTTCATGCTTGAATAATTAACACATTGCTTCCACGTTATTACACTCTTCTAAGTTATTCTAGAGATTATAGAGAGTAAAGTGTTGGAACGAAATTAGCTTGGAAATTATTTTTGGAGGGATTAATATGATTATCCGTCTTCCATCTTTCGGAAGATAAACTTACAGATATTTTTTGAACTTAAGACATCGGGATACGTTAGTGATAGGTTTCACGTATTAAAAAATAGGATTTTAATATAGAATAATAATTTTCTAATATCTTCTGATAAAAAGCATATAATTTTAAACCAGTCTTATCATCTAACTGGTCTGTGATCGAAAATTAGGAAACTGAAACTACAATGATAGTTGAAGACACAGGTTGGACATGATTGCTTTTCTCATATTCCCTGTCCGATTGAAGACTAAAATAGGCCTTTTCAGTTGATTCTAGTCTTCTTATAATTGCTACTCTCCTTTCTAAATACATATAACCCTTTGGTAGACACAGAAAAACTGTTCGATTATTCTTTCTAATTCTCTCTTAATCTAAGACGGTGAATAGAATAACGAATTGAGATAATTCAAACTATTACAATATTAGAAGTTAACACATTTCTTTACTACAGAGTAAGAATATATTTAAAAACTGATTTATCTTTAAAAAAAAATATAATTTTCATCTTTAAAAATAATTTATGTTGAGAATACTTAAGCTTTTACTAAATCATCACAAAAAAAAAATGAATCAATACAGAATTTTTAAACGTAAAAATATATTTGGAACAAAGTAAATAGAAGAGATAACTTCATGCTTTTTAATAAACACAAAATTAATTTGCAATAACTTCTTTTACTTAAAAAGAAGTTTGTTAATGCGTTTTTTTGAAAGAGTTACAAAACTTTCAGGTATTTCCTTCCTCATTTCTTAACATCTGATATTTTACATATATTTTAGGTTTCAAATTTGTATCTCGTTTGAGAATAATTTACGGAAAAATTTAAATTTTTAATGTAATTACAAAATAAATAAATGCTTTTTGAGCGTTTAAAACTTTTTCAGAAATTTCTGAGGGAAATTTTGTTTATTTAAATTTAACCTAATGAAAAAATGTAATTTAAAGGTCATTGTATTTCTGAAATATCACAAGATGTTTATTTTGATAATTATGAAGCCATAGCGTGGTTACTTGTACTTGTTTTAAAAATTTTTTAATTGATTCTTACAATATGAAAATAAAAAAACAATATTTTCAGGAAGTAACGATGCTCTGTCTTCAGCTGTTGTTCTTTAGCGATTACGTCTTGTAAAATAGTTTCTACTCTGCCTGGTTTATCACCGGAAACAAAATGTGGAAAAAAGTTGAACAAGAATCAGGAAATTCAACAATTTGAGAGACAAAGGGCCGAGTGCACCAAGAACAAACGAAACAGTTATTAGTTATGGAAGTGTTAGTGAAAAACCTGCCGTTAAGTTACAGTTGCTGTGCACCAACAAATTTTCGTCAAGCATTTACTGATGTTCTCTTGTCATCTAACGTGCTCATAAAAGTCGCTGTGATTGGTTAACAACAATGAACATCCCTTCCGGATGTCTGTCCATAGGCGCAGTAAGTTACAAAATGGTAGCATCCACGGAGTAGAAAAAATACACGCGGACAGAATTTTTTTTATTGCCGTTACGAAATGTCCCGATAAGAATCTTCACAGTAAGTAAGCAACTCGCCAGCATTCGAGCTGCTAAAATTTGGCCTCTGATCAGCGAGTTAGCGGCTGTTTAAAACCCTCACGAACGTTGGTGCACAGAAAATGTTATTTGATCGTTGCTTTAGCAGCGATCAAAGTTAACGGAGGCTTGGTGCACTCGGCCAAGAGAGTGCTTCAGAGAATTTATGAATAAATCAGTTAACAGCTTTGTAGTAAACACAAAACGAAGCGATTCCTTGCAATATTCTACTCAAACGCTTACCTTGTTAACAGGGACACAACTATTGGTTGGATATCATTATTAAACCATTTTATTTTAAAGGTTCAAGTGCAATTTTAAACAAAGCTCGTATTGAATTCATTTAATGTCTAAACCCATTTTGCACCTGGACAACTAAAAAATTACATTGGGTCCAGAGTACCATATTCATTCTCAGTATTTGAGAATTTTTAAGAAACTTTATCTCGATCGAAAATTGTGATAATGTCTTTTCCTTAAAAAGACATCCATGAAATAAACCTCCGGGTAATAAACATACAGAATTACTGAAATCAACATGTAAATGATAGAACTTTTTCTTTGGAAGCAGAACTTTATTACAGAACTTTATTCATTTAAATAGGAGTTTTTTGAATTATCTTGCTTTTGTAGAAAGAAAGTCCTTATTTCAACTCGAAGAAAGCAAAATAACAAAACTAATTATTGTAAATCAGATCTATAGAATAACATCAATTTTACAACTGGAAAAGTTGACCTGGAATGGCTCTAAAAAGGGTTTAAACATCAAAATATAAATGGAAAATAAAGCTAAGTTCATTAGTGTGAACCATGATACAGATCACTGCTTTACTATTTAAGTTACAACGTCGACAATATTCTAAGTAATAAACTGACACTCCCAGTCACATACATTTATTAGTAACCTATAGATATCATTCACAAAACTGAATTTCTACTATGGATCAAAACCATGAATCTGATCTAGTCATTTATATCTTTTGTGATTTTGGATTTTGTCACACTTCAGTTTCTAGAAATGAAAATTAATAAAAAAAATGTTATTTCTGCATGGATAATTCACCTGCACGATTACTAATGTCATTATTAGTGTGTGGAGAATGTTTAAACGAGGGAGAATAATCTCAACTCGGGAAATATCAAAAAATAATAGCCCATACTTATTTGTATGAAAGCTATTTTAGTATTAGTCCTCAGAAGGAAGTAGATTACCATTTTCATTCTTTAAATGCTTAAAATTACATGAAAAGCTAAAGTGAATCATTACATTTGAATTATAGATATTTTTAAAAAAATGTATTACCTTACTATTGTGAAGTAATACAATTGAACAGCACCGTTTCTTCTGTAAAATTCCACGTAATCGTCCAAAAATTATTACAAATAAAGTATAATAATTAGCAATGATTAAAAATGCATTAAAAGCACTTAAAAATAATTAAAACTACTCAAAAAAATTAAAATATCGTTGGTTATGTGCAATGGGCGATAAAACACATGCGAAAGACAATTCGTGCGATGACTTTGTCTTGCGATTTTCGTCGAACTTTCGCAGTATGTGCAACGCCCTTAACGGTTATTGAACCTGAGCCAGTGAATTACACTGTTTTCGCCTTAGACCACTCGACGACGTTCGTTTCTAAATCTTGTTTCTATTCTTGTATTTGAATTAAAAACTTTAAATTACTCGTAGACCTTGATCAGTGTCCACTCTTGAGACATATTTTTCCGTGTTTTTTAAGCAGAAAATTAAGTGCCTGTCTATTTGTATTAGACCGTGTTCCAGCTGTGAAATCAGTTATTCTTTTAGACTATAGAGGAGAGAGCTTTTGGGGCAAGCCTACTTCTTCTTCAAAATTACTCTGATTGCACAGATTTTTTATTATTTTCCCTATATAAAACTAAACCACTTCATTGTGATTTCATTGACAAGGGAATCGCACAAGATTCCGAAAGCTCTCCTTTTAGTTTTCCGTAATATTTTAACATTTTTATTATAAAGACTTTTTAACAGTTGTAGGTGGGTTTGATGATTTCTTATTCTATTAAATGCAATTTTAACACATGCATTTTTAAGCTTTTATCTAATAATTTACCTGTGTTGTTAACTCCGAAAAGGTTTTTCAAACAAATTCATTTTACTATTTAGTCTTCACATTTTAAATTTCTGTAGTATTTTCAATTGTTCTAAATATCATGATATCCAACATTCTGATCAAATTCCCAGCTACTACTACATCATTTATAAAACGCTTTCTTTCATTGAATAAATCTCCCTCTGCCAACATCTTTAATAATATTTGCGTAAACACACATTATTTCCCAAACCATTACAATTCAACTTTCCTTTCCTCCATAACTTCCACATTCGTAAATTAACTTCAAAACTTCAAATCCAGAACCTAAATATAAGACTAATTAAAGGACATAACAAAAGAAAACTTATTAATAATGAAATCAAAAACATTTCTTATATTCCACACCAGAAGGGCTGCACAAGGCTATTTGTTAATTCTGCAATCGTGTTATAAAATTTTTATCATAAAAGTAAATTACAATTGCAACTTCTTTTGATACTTTTCACGTGATAAAAATCACGTCCTTGATTCTGAAAATTTTAAAACATTGGTTTATGATGAAATATTTAGATTATTATTCATTTTATCAATGAAAATTTAGTTAATTTTAGTAAATTAATCTATCAACCTTCGTTTATTGATTAAACATTAAATAATAATATTATCATTTGATGTAGTCAATTTAACTTTCAAAACAGAGTTCAACAAAGTTTTGCTAAATATTATAAACGTTATAAATATTAGAAATATAAATTTATTCAACAAATACGTGTACTTTATTAAGAGGAAATTAAAATAAGGGTATTGTATACATATAACAACAGCAATATTTTTGAATTTGTTTGAAAAAAAATAAAGTGAATTAAAAATTTGGAAAACTGTAATGAAATTTACGAATCAAAATTAATTGCTAATAATTGACTCTATTTTTCTTTAGAAACATATGTGAGATTCATAAATCATAAAATTTGTGAATTTCCTTATTTCCACAATTAAACAAATCCACTTTTTTAGTCACTTATTATTTGAATATATGCCGTAAATAAAATCTTTCTTTATATTCTCAAAGTTCTTCCCTAAACATAATTAACAAAAAAATAATAAATAAAATTTTATTTGTTTAAAATTCTTTACTGGTTTCAAATTTTATGTTTGAGCACATTTTTAATTTTTTTTGATATTATGATTTTCATAATATTTTCAAATTTTAAGTAACAGAAATGCAGTAATATTGTTTGTGTTTTATATAAAAAAGTAAGAGCCTGTGAAAAAGTTACAAAATTGAGAGTAGATTTAATCTTTTAATGCAACTAATGTTGCAATTTATCAAAATGAATAGCAGATCATAAAAACTAAATAATTTTCTTACAGTTAAGTTTGACCGGAGATAGATATTACATTGTTATAAATATTTCGCTATTTCATGTTACTTAAAGCATTTCGAGAAAAGCTGAAGTCCTAAGGACCTTTCTTAAATGCCTAACGGGAGCCATAATAGTTAATATTACATGGCTTCGTAATCCCAATCAAACCTTCTCATTTACAATATCGCAGCATTTGTGAGTACTTTGGCGTAAGTATTCAAATATGTCTTAAAACAAAACAGTTGGAATAAAAATATTATAATGCAAAATATGGTGAATAACTGTGAATTCAGTCTATGGGAGAAAAAACAGTAATGCTTTATCCCGAAGTATTTCCGAATGGTAAGAGTTAGAGAGACAAAGATCCAGCTTTTCTCACATTCTTATTAATATACATGTCAGTTATGTGTAAAAGATGCAATCTTTCAACCAACCCTCGAAAATCCCCCTCACAAACTCGCAATTTGCGAGTAGAAATTGGGTGCTTGCGAGTGGAAAAAATTACCTCGCAAATCGGTTTTTTCCTAAATTCAAAACCTTGGCTGCTGTGCCAATTCAAATTTACCGGCCACTGCCTATTCAAATTCACCGGGATATGAACTTCCGCGAGGGGTATTTCATGATGGAAGTTTTCTTTACTCTTCACCAACCACCATTGGTCAATCGGCAACCGCCAATCACAACCCCAGTTCTATTTTTAGTTCGGCCAAATTTTATACTAAGCGCGTTCCGCTGCTAGTATAGGTATATCGTATATATATATATATATGAAATTTTGCCCCCCCCCTCCCCCTGTTAATTAGCTGGCGAGTGTAAATTTCCATTTGCGAGTTGGTTTAGGCACAAATTTGTCAACTCGACTGATAAATACTGAAGATAATTGGGTATTTTTCTTTCTTTTTTTGTGTATGTTTTTTTACATGGTTATAAGTTGGTTTGCTTTCATTGCTTTACTCCAGACAACGATTATTCGGTAAATTATTCCAATATTGAACTTGTTAAAGTTAAAGAGAAAGACCCCGGCTACTAGTTCAAAAAAATGCAATAATGAGTTTACAAATGTTTTCCTGATGCAATTGACATTATGCAAAGATGCACTCAGATCCTTAATTGGAAAGCTCAAACAATGAATTCCAGAATGCAGTTTTATTTTCTATATAAATAATTTCTAGAGCGGAATAGTCTAAATGAAAACTTGGAATTGTTATCTATCCCCATGTTTTGCTTTAAATATTTAATTTAGTAAACATTTGAGTTTCTAACATCGTATGTTTTATAGTTAATTTATAAATTTAATGTAATTTAAATATTTCAGAAATAGTAAGACACAATATATTTCTTTTAAGCATTTTAATGTTGGGTAAAAAAAAAGACCGTTGGAATAATTCAGTTTTATTTAAACTAATAGAATCATATTGAAAAACATTCTCATAATTTCTGAAGGGCTTTCAGTAAGTCCAAGATATGAATATTTCCATTTCCAGATACTAAATTTGTAATGGAAATTCCGATTAACAACTTCAACCTAGACAATTCTGGAGAAAACGAACAGAATGTTATTACTGTAAAATGCATGAAATATATATTTGAAAATATATGTCACTTTAATGTAAAACTTAATTGAATGAAAAAATTTTTAAAATTTAGAGAATAAAATGAAAAATTACCATTCACTGATAATGACTTAATAATTTAAGATTTTAAACATAATTTTAACTGAATGCAACAAACGGACCTTACAGAGAGAACAAAACTATTGCAATAAGTATAGTAATTGAAGTTTATGTGTAAGTGGAATGTTAATTTGTTTGAGAACGAGATAATTGAATTGGTCAAACTAGTTCAGCTTCGAAGTTTCATATAAATAGCTTTTCTGAAGAATCCGTAGATTTCGACTAATAAATATAATAATGGATCAGGTTTTCGTTCGTGCAGAATCAAGTACTGGAACACTTTCTCAAGGTCAGATTCACGGAGGCCCAGTTCACACCATAGAAGAGGTTTCTATACAAAGAGTTTATCTCAAATAGGGTAACTGATGGTAACGCCATGCTGGTTATAACGCCATCTATTTTGAACAGCTTAGTTTGTTCAATATCCGGGAGGCAGCAGCATTTGTCAGTGGTTTTGTTGTAACGCGAGTTACCCTAGGAACTATCGTCAAGGGCAGTTCCATCGTGAAATATTTCAATTCGAGTTGAGACTTGAAGAAGTGAATTTCGAATGTGAATCAACTGCTGTTGGATCCTTCGGAAGATTCCTTGCTAGTCAAAGAAATTATATATAATTTTTAAATTATAAAATATTCACTGAAATCGCTTTGACTGTTATTATTAGCTTTGCTTTTACAATCTTTCTGCGTAAATACATGTTCAATATTTACGCACCGTTGGCAGAAATTTGTGGGGAAATTCAACATGGTGGTTGCAGGAAATAACGCCAAGACGACTGTATCCCATTTGAGGGCCAACGACGTTCAATTATTGATACAAATTGTTAGAAAATTGATAAAAAGAAAATCATTAAAATTCAAAGCAACAGTTTATAGAAAGCTTTTCAATCACGATGCTCCATCAGCATCAAATGCAAATGCCGTCCAACTAAATAATAGATCATTGTCAAATAAGGAAGAAAAAGATCTCTACTGTGGTGATTGCAGCGGTTATTATGACGACAAACGGTATTCAACGTGTGACAACTATAGTGTAGAAAAAAACTGGACGGTGTTCATTGTGTGAAGAATGATGTGCACTTTTGTAAGACTGTAACCTTGAATAAAATGTGTAATGCCACTGAAAATTTATATACGTATTTGTACCTTTAGTTTGTTAATTTTTATTGTCCAATCAGATCTTATGTCTGTCAGGCTCTTGTTTTATAAAGAATAAAAATTAGTTTAGGCAAAAAAAAACTGACGTACAAAACATTTCATTTGAATAAATTGTTGGGTTTTTTTTTCCTTTTTTAACTACCTTCATATACTCTTATTAGGGAATTGTACTTTTACTGCAATTAATATACATTGTATTAAATAAAGAAAAGAAAACTAAAGTAAAATGAAGACATGGCGTTATTGCCATCATATGAAGGTAACAATGCCAGTGTGTAGAGTCTTACTTAAAACCCATTATCATATCTGCCATTAATATCTTTGTAATTCCTAAATAACATTTCATAGAAATAACATAAACAATATATTAAAAAAAAACAATGTTAAAAATGAAAATTTAAACGAATTACAGCAAATTTATTGAATTGCTGGCGTTATTACCTTCAGTTACCTTAACAGCAATGAGATATTCAACAGCTTTTAGAAAATCTATTTACGTTAACTCATCTCTCTGAGCTTATACTAATTGGATATCAGAGAAAATTTAACAATAAAATTTAGTAATAACTAAACTAACTGTTGTAATGACTAAATACTAAGAAAACATTTCACAAGCAAAATATAATTGCCCACCCTTCGGAAAAAAGTTATAAGGAAAAAAAAACCATGTCACTATCATACCAATATCCCGACATTCAAAGCGGAAGAAGAAATGGCATTTCTTGGAATGCAAAATATCTGACAACATGTTTTTGAGAACAAAATATCTTAACATCTTTTTCTGATGATTTGTTACTAATGTTCATTCAACAACTTTAAAACTTTCTCAGATAAGAAGTCAATCAGGACAATTCTTTTTGATTTACACGGATCACCAAAATGGATTGAAGGACGTATTGGAAATCTTATGAAACCAGATATAAATTATATACGTAATTCGAAATTGACTTTTCTCTATTCATTCTTGAGAAAAAAAAAAGGATTTGAAACCAATCAGAAACAAAAATAATAACAATACATTTAAATCTAGCTATCTATCTATCTATATATACAAGTCTCGCAGATCGACCACATTTGCTTCAGACCACGGGGTTCCTTATTAAATATGCTTAAAAAGAGAAATTACTTCTTTTTGATCTTACTTATACTTTTTGAGTTAAACGAGGTTTTCTGTAGGCGGAACAGATGATCGAGAAGAAGTTACTGAAAATCACAAACTTGAAAACATGAAGATAAAAATTGGCCTCTACTTGTTTGTAACGTATTGTTGTTGTTTTTTAGGCTTTGAGAAAGAAAAGAAGTCATGTCTTTTCGAAAATTAAGAAATATTTATTTCAATAAATGTATGGTTTTATACGTTTATTTTGTTTTTATTTTGAAGATTTGAAGACTTTTCAATAATTTTTTTTTATTTTTTTATTTTTTTATTTTCTAGGCAGTGACGAGTATTTTAAATAAAACACTATCATTTAACTGTGCATTTAATAAAAGCACAATCGCCTTAACGCCAGTAAGCGAAAAGGAAGTGCACTCGAAGAAATTTAAAAATTTCTGTAAGTAATGAACGGATACGTTGTTATGAAAATAATCTACATAATGTTACCTTTCGAATGATACCAAGAATATGTTTATCATTTCTTTATAACACATATTTACTTCCTAACATTTTAATCTAAAGAATTCGTGAACATTCAACTAAGTAAATCAGAATAACAACTTTTTATCTGGAAGAAATAAGTCATTGATTGAATATATCATTTCTAAACAAAATATTTATTAATGCAACTTTTTTTTAACGAATTTAAATTATAACATTTCTGAAAAAGTATTAGTTGATTTATCGAAAAAGTCTCCTTATTTCAAAATTAATAAAGTCCATATATGATACAAAAAGCAATTAATTTTAATCTTTTCAAAATTCTCGCTATTAACATTGGTTTACAAAAACGCAAATTTGAATTGTTAGACATCTTAGAAATTCCTGGATTTTTTTTTACTGTTTCACTTTAAAAATATATTAAAAATTTATGTAAATAATTTGATTGAAATGAATTTGTTTGAAATGACTGTTAGGCCCAACACAAGAATAAATAAACAAATTATTCTTGTGTTGGGCCTAACAGTCATTTCAAATAGATATTGACAGCACGTTAAACCCATTTATTTAGCTTTATGTAAATAATTGTTTATGATATATATAATATATCTTATATTAACACCTTCTATTGTTATTATTTATAGAGATTGAATGTTTATAAACGCTGCTAGCTATTATAGTTTTTATGTGTAGCAGATCATAAGTAGTTATTAGGCTTTCATTTTCAAATATTTTGTAGGAGAATTTAACTTTTTGTGCAATGCCAGGTTATATTTTTTGTTTTGACAAATGATTAAAAAGAACAGTCTAAAGGAGAAACAACTGAAAAAGTCCGGCCACGGAGAGTATTTGAATCTCTATCCATAGACTAATGCCTGTATTGGTTTAATTGGCCCCCTCTATCTTTGAATAAATACATTTTCTTGAGAAATAAATTTCTCTTAGTGCAGAGAATAAGATATAAAGTAAAACCTCTCAAATCCGGCCCTCGGTAATCCGGCCTGTTCCTGAGTATTTTTTTTTTTTTAATAACTCAATTCGTTTTCCTATTTTGAGTCAACTCTGCCGGAGCGCAGCGAATACGTGCTTTTTAGGAGGTGGAGAGACATTGCACCAATGAAACGTTCTTAGCGATTTAAACAAACAGCCATAACTTCATTTTTTTTTAAAGTAACGTGAGTAGAACAACGCCATTTATTGGTTTAAATTTTAGTAATTTTATTTATTAAATTAAATTGTAATTTTTTCATGTAAATTGAAAACATTAAAAGTGAGATTATAAACTAGATGTTTTTTTTTATTATTATTTTACAGTATATATATTGCTAAAATGTGGTTTAATGCATTTGCGTCATTGTAGTGTATACGATAAACAAGACTACTGTAATCATAAAATACACTTTTTATTTGTATTGTTTTTAATAAAGATTTGAGTGCAAAATTATGAAAATGCGGTTGAATTATTAAATCTAGCATAATGTCTTCACAAAAATTTAGCTATTGAGTTATTTTAAGAACACTCTTGATAGTCGGCTTTTCTGAAATCAGACCTCGCCGGTTGGGGCCGCGGCCTTGCCTGAGGCGTCCAACTCTCAGCGCTACCCAGGTGAGGGATTATTGAGTTAAGAATCTGCGTCAGGGAACAAGTAAATGTAAAATAGGAAAGCAGGATAACTAGTTTAGGAAAAAGATACGACGCATTTAATAAAGGATATATATATTTACAGATAGATGAGTATAGTCAATGCGGATAAATAAACAAGATACATAAGCAAATCTTACCCCGGGGTTTTCCCAAAAATGAAGTTGTAAATACAAACACACACTAAAATAACACTAAGATAAATATATTGTTCACACTTCTAGTTGACTCACAGTTCAGAGTCTGCCGATGATCACGTACAGTTCGCATGATAATCTGGATCGATGAAGGAGTTCAGAGTTCTAATTTTAGTCCAAAATCTTGAATATCCGAAGAGCAATTTTCTGACCGATGCAGGTAGTCCTGGGAGGAGACATAGTTACTCTGTTTTGCGGGCCTAAAGACACGCAGAACGCTCTACAGGCGCAACGATAATCTTTATGGCCGCAATTTGTAGCTTGGTTTTGCCTCCTGGATTTCCAACCGCCTCAGCCTGCTCCTTTAAGGGTAGAAGCAGCTAATCTAGATGTGGCTGCTGATTTCCTCTACGACAAAGCTTTTCATTACGCAATCCCGAGGATTTTGCAGAACGCTCAAGCTGGCGCAACAGCATCTTCGAGTTACGCACGAAGGGATTGACGGCTGCTTAAAAGAGCCAAACGGACCTGGCCTCGGATCGCCAGCATCCGAGGGGCAGCAATATTTTTAATGGACATCTGCCCTCCTCGGACGCTCTCTGACCACTCCCTGTGTGTCTTTCTCTATCCCCGAAGTCCTGTTCATTCGGAGTGATGTCACACATTGGCGACGAGTTGTCTAAGGGGCATCTGTTAGCCGGCTGCAAGGTGGAGAAAAGACAAAGAAGGACACAAAAGAGCAATAAAACAAAGATAGGGTCATTCCATGTGAAAATCAACCAAAAAAAAAACAATAATTTTGGACCTTAGTGTTTCAGATTTTGATATCTTTCCTCACATCAACTTATCTATTAAAAAGTATGAAAAATGCAAATTTTCACATTTTTTGGGCTAACAGTTTTTGAGTTATTGAATTTCAAAACCTAAAAATTACTTGACTTTGGCTGTGTTTTGAAATTTTCAAAACACTGTAATTGAAGAATCGTTCAACCTACAGAGCTTAAATTGGTGTCATTTTGTTCAGTTTTTAATGGCCTTTATTTGTATTTGATATACAACAAAAGTTCCTAAATTTCAAATTAAAATTTTTCAAAATTTTCAAAAACTGGTTTTTAAAAAAACTCAAAAACACCTCTTTTGATTTTTTTGAAAAATATATATGTTATTTATATTGTTAATACCTATTTTTGTGCCAAATTTCATAATGGGACAGCCAGGGGATCATATGGAAATAAAATTTGAAGTGTCATAGTCCATGAAAAAAATGAGAATGCGACTAGCAACCTGAGTAAGTACTTATCGTTCGTTGCGTGTCGAACTTTAAATCAAAAATAGTTGATGAAAGACAATCGTTCTGAGTATACCTATAGTTTGTGATCAGTAAACCTACATGGTTTCAGCTATATAATATATTTAAATTAAGTAAATCAAAATATAATTTACAATTATATTAACAAATTATATAAATAAATTTCAAATTAATAATAATAGTAATAATAACAACAGCATGAATTTAGAGTAATATTCTCATCAATCACATCAGCGGTTAATAAAGTTCTAACATTTTTAATACTTTTTACTGTTTCAGAATTATATTTTTCCCAACTACTTTGAATGAATAATTTATATTTTATATAGTTTTCCAATCTTAGACGAAAATTACTCTTCAATTTATTGATTTGAAAGATTTTTAACCAATTGTATCGAGTTATTTTTTCATTAATTTGATGTTTTTTTCCTATTAACATTCTAAATGTTAACATATTAAAATTTGAGACCAATGTTCATCTGATATCTCAAGACAAGCCTGTTTCACGCTTATTAGGCGATCATTAGTTGAGAGTAGTCAGAATGAACATCGCAGGTCTCATCACGGAGGTGACTTGGAAGTTGTATGAGAAGAGCAGTGGAACCTCCACGGCTATAAACTAAATACATGCTGTCATTATTATTATTATTATACAGGACACTACAAAACAATGTGTATCACAGCTGCCAGTTCTTTAGCTGGT
>JAFIDM010074082.1:0-24179 GCA_023159025.1 Thereuonema tuberculata | reverse complement strand
GCTTGTTTGAGTGTGCTGAATCATTTACAAAGGAAGAGCTGAGGTAGACATGCCATTACGCCGTGTTCAAAGACAGTATACGCAGTTGTCGCAGTTTGAGAGAGGGAGAATCGTCGGGATGATGGAAGCTGGGTGGTCAGCTAGGCGAGTAGCTCGTCAATTAGGCCGCTCTGATTGTGTTGTGAGGAGGTTTTGGGACCAGTGGACCCGAGAGATGTCATGTACACGAAGACCAGGCTCAGGACGCCCTCGACAGACCAGTCGTCGAGAAGACCGCCACATAGTCAGAAATGCACGCGTACAGCCAACTGCTTCATCGGCCGCCATCCAAGCACAGGTAGCACCTTCAATAGGGGCGCTGTGTTTTCTCGAACCATACGAAGGCGCCTGGCTGAGGGACAGTTGGTATCGCGGCGCCCATTACGTGTGCTGCCCTTGACGCCCACCCATCGAAGCCTCCGTTTGGAGTTTTGCTGCGCACGAGGAAACTGGACTGCAGCGGAATGGAACCAGGTCGTCTTTAGCGACGAATCCAGATTCAATCTCGGCAGTGATGACAATCGTGTTCGTGTGTGGAGAGCCCGTAGTGAACGCTTCAATCCTGCCTTTGCTGTACAGCGATACACCGCTCCCACAGCTGGTGTGATGGTATGGGGTACCATTGCCTACAATACACGGTCACCCCTAGTATTGTTCCGTGGCACCATGACAGCCCAGCGGTATGTTCATGAAATCTTGCAACCACATGTGTTGCCACTCATGCAACGGCTCCCAGGAGCCAATTTTCAACAAGACAATGCTCGGCCTCATACGGCAAGGGTGTCACAAGACTGTCTCCGCACTATTACTACCCTTCCTTGGCCTGCCCGATCCCCAGATTTGTCTTCAATCGAGCATATCTGGGATCATTTGGGACGACGAGTTGGGCATCCCACGAGTTTGAATGAACTAGAGGCAAGGTTACAGCAAATATGGAACGAAATGTCTCAAGACATCATACAGAACTTTTATGACTCAATGCCCGATCGTATCGCATCGTGCATTCGCGCTAGAGGGGGTCCAACGGAGTATTAACTCCTCCGTTCTTTTGCCTTTTTCTCTGAAATAAATTATCCTTTTTCTTTGATTTTCTAATCATTTACTTATATCAAAGTTTTCGTTTCATTTTGACGACTCCTTTTTGGTGCGCTAATTTTTTTGTCCATGAGTGTATATATATATATATATATATATTAGTGTTTTTAGGCATGATAATAACTTAAAAAACAATAGATAAAAAAATAGGTTAATATAAGTTTGTTGTTAACAGGTGCAAAATTGAAAGAAAAATGTTTCTGTGTTTCTGAAATTAACATTAAATTCAATCAAAGGCAGTAGAACAACTGTGAATCAAAAAATTTAGTGAAAATTTGAAAAATCCCTACTGTGGCCTATATAAACTTGTGCTCCAGTTGGCAAAAACATGGCGGACGCTGGTGGGTGGCCTCACTGTGCTCTGTAGTCACTGTACACGAGATATAGTGAATGCGCCGCCGCCGTGAGAACAACCAACAAAGCACATCACTTATTTGAATGACGTCACGTGTAACGACACAGTGAATGCCGTGATGCAAATGTGGTGATGCGGTCGTTCCAAACCTAATATATATGTGATTGCTATTCAATATATGAAAATATTTTTTGCATATTAATAGCCTGTAGATAGTCAAAATTGATGGCAATAATGCGAATCAAGAATAGCGAACGACCAACAGCCAATGACAGCCCTTTTCTGTGATTGGTGCCGTCGTGAATTCTTCACCAACGAGCGAACGGTTATACCGTAATTCCATGCGAACAGAGTCACTGCTCTGCAAAATCCGACAAAATCGAGGTTTTCAAAACTCTTGCAGTCGGACCTCTATTTAACGAACCTCTATTTTGCGGATTTCTCTATTTTGCGGTCTTTTGATTGGAACTAAGAACATTTTGCTAATTTCTTCGTAAAATAACCTCCAAATAGTGAAGTGCATTTTCTATTTAACGAACTTTTTCGTGGTATCTATTTTTTTTCCTCCTTGAAATGTTTTTATTATTAATATTCCCTTAGAGGAAATGAAAGAAAAAAAGATGAAATTAACGATGATCTGCTGATTGATGATTATCTTTCACTTGATTTCGAAGTTGAGACCTCAAAAACACTAACTGAATCGTGTATTTTCACTGTGTGAAAAATATGAATTGCGATGAAAATGAAGATGATGAAAATAAAAAAGATCATAATGCAGAAATCAAAAAACCTTCGTTTGATGAAATCCTAAAATCATTTGAAACAATCCGACGCGGATTACAATTTGAAGAAAATACGGAAGGGGTTTTTAGTGCATTGCAAAGATGTGAGGCGTACTGCGAGCGAAACCACTTTTTTAAAGAAAAAAACTCAGGCAGAATTAAAATTTTTTCATTAGTAAAATTTAAGCACGCATGTGGTAATGTATGCTTTATGTCATTAAAATTATTATCTTTTTAATAATATTTATTGTTAATGTATTTTAAATCTGTTTTATATAGTTTAAATAATTTTAAAAGATGAATTTTTATTTAACGAATTTTCCATAAAACGAAGTTTTTTTCGGGATTTAGCGACTTCGTTAAATAGAGATCCAACTGTATTTCAATACAGATATTGAATATGTATATTGAATATAATATAATATTAATATTATATTAATATAATATAATATATAATATGTATTGAATATATCATGGACCCACTGTAGCCACTTCCTCAGAGTTGTCCAGGTGCAAAATCGGTTTAGACATACTAAGTGAATTCAATACGAGCATCCTTGAAATTACAATTGACCCTTTGAATTAAAACTGGTTTGAATAAATGATACTAGTTGTCCCTGTTAACAAGTTAAGCCTTTGAGTATTAAATTGCCGCGTTGTTTTTATATTTGTGGGAAAGCTGTGAATTGATTTATTCATAAATACCCTTAAACACTTTCAGTGTCTAAAATTGATGATTTCCTGTTTCTCCGCTAGTTTCTATACCATTTATTTTACAAATTGTAATCATAAAACCAACAACAGTTCAACACCGTGATCTCTCATTAGTTTCTGCAAATGTTGCGTTTCTTTTTCACAGTGTAAGAATCGATTAGAAAATTTTTACCCGAAAATCGGAGATGTATTTGTTTTCGCTTCATGATCATTACGATAAACATATGATGACATTTCAGAAACATAGTGACCTTCAAATTACATTTTTACTTTATATTAAACTTAAATAAACACAATTTTCATCAGATAGTTCTGAAAAATGTTTAAACTATTAAAAAGTATTGGTTTGTTTTGAATTTACATTAACAATTCAAATTTTAACTTCTTAAATTAAGCGAAAGCGCGATACAAAAAATGATAAATTAAAAAATTCTGTAAAATATGAGATGTTAAGAAATGAGGAAGAAAATACAGTGAAAGTTTTCCGTGCTCCTTCATAGAACGACTAACAAACTTCATTTTAAGTTAAAGAAATTATTAGAAGGTTTTTTGGTTCAGGCTATTTCCAGTTTAGGAGGGGCAGGAAAATGATGGCAATTAGACATAATCTCGCGTGTAATTATTGAATCAATTATTTTGTGAACGAAAATGATATCCATTGTGGCCACTTATCAGAGTTGTTCAAATAGTGCAAAATGGGGTCTAGATTTACTAAATGAACTTAATGCAGGCTGCATTTGAAATTCTTCTTGATCTTTAAATTACAACGACTTTGAATAAACTAGTTGTTGCGACAATCTACAGTAGTGTCTCTTCTAACTTCTGTGTAGGTGTTGGATAGATTGAAATTGATTTTGTTGTTATGAAAAAAACTTGAATTGATACTTATTTTTTGCATTTAAAAATTCTGTAATGATGTAATGATTTAGTAAAACCAAGTATTTTCAAGATAAAATTATTTTAAAAATTAAATCGTATATTGTTAAAAACATAGAGCAGTTTTTAAATATATTCTTGCTCTACAGTAAAAAAACCGAAGTTCTAGTATTGTGATATTTTGAATTATCTCATTCCTTATTCTATTCATAATCTTATTTTACTTAATAGAGAAATAAAGAGAATAATATATATATATCGTATTCGCCCGAATATAACACGACCTCCAATTTTTCGAAATAATTTCAAGAAAAATAAAAAAAAAATAAAAAGAAAATTAAAATGTAGGCTACAAGCAATTTTTATTTACACTACAATGAATGAATAACCTAAAATTTCATTTATGTTTAGAGAATTATTTGTTCTTTCACGTAGCGGCACTTAGAGGATTTTCGGGATATTATTCTAACGGATATCCTCAGGAACGCAGAATGAAGTTAGTTGTACAGTAAAAATTACAATAATTGTAAATTATGATGATTAAATAAATGAGAAACGAAGCTGAACTAGCAGACAGCTGATAAGAGCGCGGCGTGGGAGGAACTGCGCAAAAGGCGATGCAGGTGGTCTACGTTCAGGCGCTATTTAAAATGTTCACCCGCACATCAAATTCAAGAAAGAGGAGGAAGATCCTCTATCCAACAGTATTCCGTTTCTTGATGTGTTAATCCAACGAACGGATCAAACCATACTTTCTCCAGTATATCGTAAGCCCATGGCTCTTCCCATAACCACTAACTTTAATTCCTTTTGCACAATGTCTTATAAGGTGAACAATATCAATATGGCCATCAAACGAGCATTTGAAATCTCTAGCCATTACCATCTTTTCCAACATGAAGTTCATAAAATAAAGTATATCTTCCAGGCCAATGGATACCCCAAGAGTTTTGTAAACAATCATATCATCCGGCTCACATGAAATCTTTATCAGAACGAAAATAATCGAAACACCGCCGAACAATAATAACAAAAAGTATCTGTCTATACCCTTCCATCCGGTTCTATTTCCGGTTTTATCCAAAATGCTACAACCCTACAATATTGCTTTAGCTTCTCCCAGCCGCCATACCCTGCAAAAACTATGCAGTAAATTAAAAGTTACGAGCCTTCTCACCAACCCATTGGAGCAGAAAGGGGTTGTTTACTCTATTCCGTGCTCCAATGAGGATCGGTGCCATTACATTGGAGAAAGGAAACAAACTGAAGCAGCGAGTCTATCAGCAAAGAATATGCCATCAAAAATAAAGACTAACTATAATACGGCTTCCCATTCCATAAATACTGGCCACACCATTGACTTCTCACGTGCCTCTATCATTGATTATGAAATGAACGATTTCCAGCGACGATGTAAAGAAACTTTTTATATCCTTTCTGATCCAAGTGCCTATAATGACTGTCTCTCGGTTTACAACATCCAGGACTATGGATTGCATCGAAAACCAATAAAAAGAAAACTAAGTTAAGATATAAAAAAAAAAAAAATATAAAAAAAAAACAATCCCCTGCAGTTATTTTAATCTCCTTGGTTGAAAATATAACCTTCCAGATAATGGGCATGCTTCTCGTTCTACCTTAGGAATTATGGGAATCAATTGTTGTTCTTAAGCTCTTCTAATTTAGTTTTATCCGCAACCAGATGAAGTCTCCAGTTCTCGGAGACGAAACTAGTAGTTTTTAACTTTTTCATGTTTTTAGTGTTTTAATTAACTTTTAATTTGTGCGACGGCAGTTTCTACATCCTTCCAAACAATATTTATTTAAACAAAGTTTCGGAAATTTTTTCCTTTTTCCTTTTTTTAAGTTATTTCCAACAATAAATTAAATATCGAGATGTCACTTCGATATTTAATTTATTGTTAGAAATAACTTGAAAAAGGAAAAACGAAAAAATTTCCGAAATTTTTTTTTTTTTTTTAATGTTTATCAGACCTATTTAGGTGTACTTATTACCTGTACACCTGTAATATAGGTTCTGAGAGTTTAATCTTAAGTATCACTTTCCACCCATAAAGAAAAACGAGACAAAAGAAAAGAAAAGAAAAAGAAAAAAAGAACTATGATTAGTAACTAGATTATGTAATGAATTTTATATTTTTATCTATTACGTCGACAATTAAATTTTTTTTTATATCTCCAATTTTTTGGTTATTGTAATTATCCCAGTTAAGTTGATGAAAAAGTTTATATATAATATTACCATTTAGACGGTACCCAAAATTATTTTTTATTTTTTTATCACTTATTGACCTGAGCCAATTGTTTCTAGTAATATTGTTTTTATTATTATTTTTCTCATTTTTCATTTTAAAGAAATTTTTAAGAATTGTCTTATAAATAAATTTCTCTTCTATAATTAATATTTTGAATTTTTTCCTTATTTCATTCCTTTCAACTATACTTTTTAAATAAATATATTTTTCAAAATATATTTTTGAAGAAGATATGTGTTATTTATTGAAATGCAAATAAGTAGGAAGGAGAATAGAAGAAAATATGGACTTAAAAAATTATTTCTTTAAAAAAAATGGTTCAAAACAATTTTTTTTTTGAAAACGAACAACAAAAATCTGCATGATGTTTATAAAATGTCTTAAAGGAAAACGTTTTTTATTATGATTATTGATAGCACGTAAAAAAGAATTAATATCAAATTATTTTTAAAATATAATTTTTATTTTTTAAAAAATTAGGTCTAACTATTGCACTAATATAAAATATCTTAAACACAAATCATTATTTTACGATTTTTTGTTTAGCATTTAGGTGTTCGACAAGTGTTTAGAAATATCGAGTACTACCTCGACAACTTCCAAAAAATTGCCAGTTTTTGAATTTTAATTTAACTAATTACAGAATATTTTGAAAATTAAAAACTAGAAAATAGAAATCCTAAATGCTTCGCAAGTTCATATTTAAATTTTCAGAAGTTTAGGTGCATTGGTAAAATAAATATTGGGTGAGCGCAAAAGTTCTACCCGTTTTTATTACCCAAAAAGAAGAGCAAATAAACGCAAAATAAACAGTACCTATTATTGTTCATAATCCCTATTGCTATCTAGGACCTCTTGCCATCTTTCTGGTAGGAGATGAATCCCATGGCGGTAAAATTCCGGCGGTTTCGAGTCAAAAGAGTCTTGGATGCAGTTGTCACAGCATTTAGATCATCACAGATTTTCTGACCGAAGGAATTGTTCAACTCAAGAAATAGGTGATAGTCAGTTGGTGCCAAGTCAGGAGAATAGGGAGGGTGGGGTAAAAACCTCCCAACCAAAGCCCAGTAACTTTTGGTTGATGAGAGCAGCATGTGGCCTGGTGTTATCGTGATGAAGGATAACACCGCAACGATTGATGAGACCTGGCCGCTTTGCTACCAAATTTGACTACAGTTTGTCTAACTGTAGACAGTAGAAGGCAGCATTGATGGTTTGGTTGAGTGGCAGGACCTCCCAGTGAATTATTCCCTGCACATCCCATCCCACACTCAATAACACCTTCTTGGGATGAAGTTCAGCTTTCGAAGTCGATGCAGGCGGATCAGAAGGACGACACACAGTCCTACCACAGTCCTATGTACGTTACAGTACATAAACCACTTCTCATCTCCTGTCACAATTCGTGTCAAAAATGGGTCATTTTTGTACCGGGAAAGAAAGGAAACACAGGTGGTGATTCGGTCATCCCTTTGCTTAGCTGTCAGGTTATGTGGAACCCAACGATCGAACTTTCTCGTAAAACCCAACTTTACCAGCCGTCTTCGACCGTTGTCCCGTGTACTTTGAAGGTCTCCGCTAATTCTTGCACGGTAAGGTTCGAGCTGTTCCTTGGGGCTTGGTCAATATCGTCCTTTCCACCGTCTGATGGCTGTCCACTCCTAGCCTGATTTTGGTAGGCTCTGTCTCCTTCCCTAAATTTACGAAACCATCGACGACATGGGCTTTCGTCTATTGCATCCTTTCCATAAACTTGACAAACATTGCGACATGCTGCGGCTGCCGTAAATTTTTTATCGAACTCGTACAACAAACAATGTCTTATATGCTCCTTCTCGCGTTCCATGTTACACCTCTGATATTTTTTTTGAGATGATTAACTTTGAGAGACACGATGCATTTATATGTGAGGCATCCACACGTTTGATTGGCAGACGATTTGCGTCATTACAGTGTCATGTGTGAGGGCAATTCAATTGCAAAGTTTCATATCCAAAAGCGGGTAGAACTTTTGCACTCACCGAATATACAAAAGAAATAAAAGGCCTGAATTGCTTGAAACCCTTTAATAAGGCTGCTTCGATTGTTGGAGTGTTTGGCGCTGCCATTGTCGCGTCGTGTGAAAGAGCGCTAAGTGATCACCTTAAACGTAGTATCATTTTTCTTTTCTTCTTTCGCACAAAAAATATATTTCATAGAAGACATCAGTAACGCTTTTAGTTATTTAAATAATAATTATTTAATAATATGTTTAATTTATTTAGTTATTTAATAATATGAAGCAAAATACATGAACTTATCAAATAAATTTAATTACTTAAAAAATATTAGGGAAATCCCACGTGAAAAATAATCTCTACCAAACAATAAACGTGCAATTTAATACATCATTTGCCCGCACATTGCTATATGCGGGGCAGGGGCATATATAGGGCTTATTTCATGGGGAGGCAACTTAGGGAACTTACCTTAAACAACCAAAGACAACTTCGTTTACAGAATTTCGGGAGGGAATCTTTCTCTTTAACTTGCCATTGAAGCAAAAAGGAAAATACGAAACAAAAAAGAACTAATCTACACATTTTGAGATATCTGGGAGCGGGGGAGTCTATGTAGACCTTCTGTATATTCTATGATGCGTGGTGTTCATTCGTACATAATTCCTATTCCATTGCACGCGAAATTCGAATCTAGCATTTTGGACCTGATTTTTTTTTTTGGTTGAAATCATCATAATCCCTTTCATTCCAAAATCCTGAAGATGCCTCTGATAGAGTTTTTAATTTATTTATTTAATTTATTTATACACACTATTTGGTTTAGGCGCTAGACTGCGGTGGTGGTCGGAGATGTTTTTCCACAGTTGTTTCTCCTCCATACGGGCCTTAGGGTTCACCCAACTTTCTCTCAAATGGGTGTCGAGTTTCTTCCTCAGGGGTTAAACGCGGGCGAACGTCGGATTGACCATCCGTTCCTTTGGTCGAGAATCGCTGGGAGCCGAAACCACTCGCGCAATCAGTTACGGTGCGGTTTAACTTAACACACACTATTTACTCTACTTCGTTCGCAGATTTATTGTAAGTCTTAAGCCCTTTGTACATGGATCCGAAAATCGGACGGCGGATCTAAAAATCGGACGTATTCTATTTCACTTAAGGGTTTCCTTAAGACGAACATTATTTATTATTATTTTTTATTTTTTATTTATTCTTCAAAATATTACATTACAGTCCTACTAGGTTAATTGACCTGTGTTGTAGGTGCTGTGAGTTAAAATGATATCAGAAACAAAAATGGTCCTATATACATTTAGAGTAAATAATTTTACAAATAAAATAAGAATAAGCAATATTTCAAAATTTGAAAATAAAAGTTATATATAAACTTTTATGAAATCTTATAAATGCATAACTTATGAGTACATAATAAATGTAAAGTACATAAAGTATACAAAAATAATCCTTTTTTTTTTCAAAATTAGTCGACCCAAATAATTTTACCAGATATTATATCTCTATATATTATTTTTTTTAAGGTAGATATCTTTTCAATTTTTTTCATATCAATTGAAAATTGGTCGAATATTTTATTAATAAGTCTGTTTTTAATTCGTAATCCGAAGTTATTTCTTGGATTATCAAAGACTTGTTTAGTATATATTATATTACTTCTTGTTGTATGGATATTTTCTTCCTGCATGTTATAACATATTATATAATATTTTTGCATAATTAAATTAAAAATAACTCTTTGTTGAGGAAATAATATTTTATTATATATTAAAATTTGTTGTTCAATTAATTTCTGAGAATTCACTGTATTTCAAACAACGGCTTCTATGTCTTTGTACTTTTCTTCTTAAAATAAAAGTAGCGTTTAGGTTTCCTTAAGACGAATATTCATGTCAGAGAATTAAAATAAATGAAAATAATATTAAAATAAAATAAAATGACTGTCCGCTTTAGGTATTTAGTGATATGAAAATACATGAATATAACAAATAAATTTAATTATTTAAAATTATAGGGGAAATCTCACATGAAGGGGAGGGGGTGTCCCAGCACATCATACCAATCTCACCAAGGGGGAGGGGGGGGGTCAAAATTAAAAAGAAAAAAACACCTTACCTATTTAATGGACGCCCTCTTGTATGAAACTCATGATACGTTATCCATTTCAAAATAACACCTTTTTTTTTTCTTCTATCAGCAAACAGGTTGACTGTGGCTGTGTTGGAGAAATCCCAGACCCTCGGCGGATTTTAGGGATTTTTTCCAAGCTAAATTCTCCTCCAGATTGGATCCTAGGGTCCACCCAGCCTCTACAGAATTGGTTCCGGTTTTACAGGCGGACGAGCGTTGATCTAACCACAGGATCTCATTTAGGTCCTCAGTCAATGAATTGTTGGGAGCCTTACCTCCAGTGACCCATGACCCAGCATTTGCTCCGGTGGGAAACATCTACCTGGGATACTTTTATCTACCGAACAATAAACGCCCAATTTAATACATCATTTGCCTGCACATTGCTATACATGGTAGGGGTATATATAGGATTTTATTTCATGGGGAGGCAACTTAGGGAACTGACCTGAAACAACTAAAGACAACTTCGGTTTCGGAATTTCGGGAGGGGATTCTTTCTCTTTAACTTGCTATTGAACCAATAAAGCAAATACGAAAAAAAAAAACAAGATAATTAATGCTTTTAGACAGTGTCAAAAGCAAAGCTGCCCCATAATATGCACAATTTTATAAACAAACGTAGAGTGAACCTAACCAGCGCAGCAGTTACAATGAACCTAATAGAACCTTACAGCAAAACGGAAGTTGGGTGGTCAAAAGTGGTCGCTTCCGATAAAGAGGAAAACGGCGATAGATGTTCCCCCAATATCGACCCTTTTGAACACATTGATGGTGGTCACGTTTTTGCCTGACAAACGATTGCTGAGATATGATAAAAGAAAAATGTAATGATACTTAAAAGAAAATAAGAAACACACAGAACTAGAAAAAAAAAAAAAAAAAAAAAAAAAAAAATCAATGAAATAACTAAAAAAGGTCAGTGAATTTTTGGTTGTTGGTTTATCGTTTTTATAGTTATGTGCGTTTCTTATGCTCTTTTATGTAATAATCTTGTCAAGCATGGTAAATTTGATTTGATAAAAATGTATTGAAGCACAAACTTTTGACCCCTCCACATCCGGTCACGGAGTGGTCCTAGAGGTCTGATTTTTTGGACGTGATCACCTACTATTTGATGCTCAACACAATCGTGAAGGTTTCATTCTAATATCTCTAACCGTTTGGCCACTACAGTGTGTGACATCTAGCAAGCATAAAAGCAAGAGCGGTCCCTTATATTTTACAGGGAAGCTGTAACCTAGGACCGCTAAAAAGAACTAATCTACAGATTTTGAAATATCTGGGAGCGGGGAAGGCTATATAGACCCTCTGTTTATGCTTATTATGCATGGTGTTCATTGATATATAACCCCTATACCACTGCATGCGAAACGCGAATCTAGTTTTTTCGACCTGATTTTGTTTTTTTGGTTGAAACCATCCTAATCGCTTTCATTCCAAAATCATGAGGATGCCTCTGATAGAGCTTTTAATTTGTTGTTTTAATTTATTTATACACACTATTTGGTTTAGGCGCTAGACTGGGGTGGTGGTCGTAGATTTTTCCAAAGTTATTTCTTCTCCAGACAGGCTTTAGGGTTCAACCAGCCCTCTATCAAATGGGTACCGACTTTCTTACTTGGAGTTTAAACGCAGACCATTCGATCTCAATTAGTCCAGTTGGTTGAGAATCGCTGGGAGCCTCAACCTCTCTCTAACCCCAGTTGCTATTTAACTTAACACAATTTACTACTACTTCGTTCGCATATGAATTATAAGTCTTACTTTCCTAGTACGTATCCTCCTTTTGAACCTCTGGATGAATCTTCTTGAAACTGGGAGTGTATATTTATGAACAAGAGACTATCCAACTTTTCTATTTCATTATTCCGTGAGGGTGCTTAGAGAGAAATTAGAGAGAGGAGAAGACAATTCTATATTTAATTCTCCGAGAAAAACTATAGATCTTAAGTAATGGATTTCTTTCAATGTATTAAATAATGAATATTAATCTTCTTATCCATAGTCTTAATAAATTCACTAACATTAAAAGTATTAAAATTGTAATCACACACCTTATGATAATGAGGATTTAATTAGCCTTTTTTTGATTTTTCCGAAAAAAAAATCTAATATACAATAGAATAGGATATATAGTAAAACCTCGTCACTCAAAGGATCAAACATTTTTTGACAATTTAGGCGGAGTGATAATTTTTGAAAAAAAAAAAAACCCGAAAAAACACTGAAATACAGTATTTTCATGAATTGCTATAGGATTCGGTGAAATAAACAAGATTTTCAGAAATCAATCCATGCAAATGAATGAATGGAAAATAATAATTAATATTAAAAAAAACACTTACTTAAAAATTTATGGTTACCACATTTTAATTGCTTTAAAAGAAAGGCAATGCCTATCTTTGAAATGTTCCAGTCAACCATTTCCGCCGCCGATATCTTCATTGTTCATCTCCTTAGCAATTTCCATGGCTTTTTCTTTCAGAATCACGGCAGAAATCGGCACATTTTGCGGTCTGGCATGTTTTAGCCATCGAACTAAAACCTCCTCGATCTCGTCAAACTTCGATTTCTTCATTCTCTTTCTTTTGCCTTTGCAGTCAGCTTCTTCAATTATAGGCCGACAAACGGTTCTTATTGATCGCCTTTGGGCGAGAATTATGAAAAACGCGAGATCTGGCCATTAGGCTCTTCAGCAGGTCTCAAGGAATGTAGTATTTTGAATGTCTGTCACTAGGAAATTGCTACCTAATGAATTTATTGTTTGTTTATTGATTTTTTCAATTTATGAAAACTATATTAAAATGTAGTAAAAGTCTCATGCTTTTCCCCGTATTATAATTAATTTAAATATTTCAATGAATTGTAAAAAAAAAATATATAGGAAACATTCATGCATTTTTTTTGTTTGGTTTTGATTTTTGTGATTAGCAAATAGCAACTAAAATAAATGTAAAATCTACATTTGTGCCTTTTTGATGATTAATTCGTTAAAATAATGTTGCATTTTAAATTTAAAATGGATTGTCGTATATAAATGTATTTACATAATGCTAGTAGTTTATTTGGTATTTTGTTTAATTTTGTTTCAATTAAGAAATTTTTAAAATTAAGATTCTCTAATATTTTAGCAATTATTTTTGTGGGCGATCAGTATGCTTGGCAGCTCTTTCATATACAGTCGGAGCTCTATTTAACGAACCTCTATTTTGCGAACATTTCTTTGGAACCAAGAACATTTTGCTAATTTCTTCGTAAAATAATCTCCAAATAGCGAAGTGCATTTTCTATTTAACGAACTTTTTCGAGGATACAGCTGCAGAAGAAATTAACGATGATGTGCTGATTGATGATTATCTTTCACTTGATTTTGAAGTTGAGACCTCGGAAACACTAACTGAATCGGATATTTTGGACAGTGTGAAAAGTAAAAACAATACAGAAATGAATTGCGATGAAGATGAAGATAATGAAAATGGAAATGATCATGATGAAGAAATCAAAAAACCTTGGTATGATGAAATACTAAAAATTATTTGAAACAATCCGACGTGGATTACAATTTGAAGAAAATACTCGTGAAGGGGTGTTTGGTGCATTGCAAAGATGAGAGACGTATTATGAGCAAAAATACTTTTTAAAAAAAAAAAAAACTCAGACAAAATTATCAGCCTTTATTAGTAAAATTTAAGTAAGCATGTGGTAATGTATGCTTTATGTCATTAAAATTATTACTTTTTTAATAATATTTATTGTTTATGTATTTTAAATCTATTTAGTTTATAAATTGTCCATAGATTGAAAATAAATAAATAAAATACAACAACGACGTTTCAAACCCTCATCTTGTGTTAGGGTTTATTTTCAAGTTTTATTTAGTGTAAAGTAATTTTAAAAGGTGAATCTCTATTTAACGAATTTTCCATATAACGAACTTTTTTTCGGGATTTAGCGACTTCGTTAAATAGAGGTCCGACTGTACTTTTGTGGCCCTGAAAAGGGCCTTTAATGGTAATTTTTTTTTTCCCAGCTGTTGATTCCAGGAATGAATAGGTCGGCGAAATATATAAAAGATATAATTTTACAAAATCTAGCCAAGTCATCATCATCAATCCATATTCCTAGGTGGAACATCGGTCTTCAACAAATGCTTTCCACTTTCTCCTATCCTTAGCAAGAGCTCTCATTTCACTCCACGTTTTGCCAGCTTCAGAACAGGTGCAACGTCTCCATGAATTCCTAGGTCTACCTCGTCGTCGATGTCCCTTTTGCTTCCATTCCAACACGCCATGACATATCTCAGTGTTCCCTTTACGGAGTGTATGTCCAATCCATCTGAACTTCCTTTTCCTAATCTCAAGTGCAATATCACCTTCGCCAGTTAATTCCCAAAGTTTGGTATTTGGGATAATCTGTGGCCACCATACCCTCCATATTTGCCTTAGAGATCTATTTATGAACGTTTGTAACTTTCTGATAATAACATTTGTCGTTAACCAACTTTCACAGCCATAGAGTAAAACTGATTTCACACAGGATCTAAAGATTTTAATCTTTAGTTTCTTAGTTAAGTTTGAACATTTCCATACATTTCTGAGTTTTGCAAAAACTGCACGTGCCTTCTTAATCCGTGTGTCCACTTCCTGTGCAGTACCACCTTCCGTAGTTACAACCCCACCTAGATAGGTAAAGTTTTGCACCTTTTCAACCTCAGTCGTATTTACAAAAATATTCCTTGCCAGCTTGCTATTTACTCTCATATCTTTAGTTTTATTTATATTTACTTTAAGTCCTGCTTCAGCTGATTTCGTAACCAGATCACTAACTTTTTCCTGTAAATGTTCATATTTATGTGCTAGAAGACACACATCATCAACATATACCCAAAGCTTCTAAAGTCTCTTGAAAATTCCATGTCAAACCCCGCTTTTTTCCACGGAGAACAGCCTCCAATACATCATCCAGTACCAGCAAAAAAAGCAGCGGGGAAAGAAGGCATCCTTGTCGTACACCAGAGACAGTTTTAAAGGAGTCAGATAGCTTTCCGTCATGTAATACTTGACAGCAGCAAGCATTATATTCTTCTTTTATCAAGTTAATAATTTTAGTGGGGACAGCACGCTTTTCGAGGGCCTTCCAAATATAGTCCCTCTTGACAGAGTCAAAAGCTTTCTCAAAATCGATGAAAAGCATGTAGAGGGGAGATTGGAATTCCAGGGATTGTTCAATGATAATTCTGAGTGTGTTTAGATGGTCGATACATGATCTCCGTGGTCTAAACCCAGCTTGTTCCTTACATATATTCTTATTTAACACTTCAAAGATTCGATTTAAGATGACCCTATTGAAAACCTTAAAGGTAATATTTAGGAGGTTAATACCTCTCCAGTTACTACAAATTCCCAAGTCGCCTTTCGTAGTTCATCTAGCCAAGTACAGAATTCGTAATTATTAATTGCCATTGCGTACATCTCCCAATAACTGCGTGAATTGGGAATTGTACGAAACAGCAAATAATAATTACGAATTTTATACTGTGTTTCATATTGTAAAAATATATCTTTTAAATATTTCGCCGACCATTTCATTGAGTTATATATTATACATTGGATTTAAACATTACGATTGATGTTTTCAACTACTATCGGAGGAATCGTCCAGCGGAACAACATTGTCGAATTCGCTGTTATCTAGATCAATAATTTAACTTCGCAAAAACTCTGAGCGTCGTCGCATCCCTTCCACTTATATCCAATTTATTGGATTAATAAATGGTCTTCCATTTATTAATTCTCTACGAAAATATTCTTCAACTTGCAATATAATTTTTTGAGCACTGCTTCGAATAGCAATGTTTCTCGCCATTTTGTGAGAAGACATGGATAGAGGCTATTCTCGCATCAATCACGTGAAATCGCGAAAATTCGGGATCATCAAGAACCATCTGTCGGCCTATACTTGTTTGATGATCATTTAATGTAGTCCTTGGAGTATGGTGTTCTTCGGCAAAAGCTGTTTTCGAAACATCTGATTTTTCAAAAAGTGCAATTAAATCTTTTTTTTTTTTTTCTTTAAAAAGGTAACGAGTTAAGTTTTCGTTTCCCTGGCATGTTAAAAACGTAATCGAACCAGGAAATTGCAAGAGAAAAAAATAGCCTTTAGAGCGGGGCTTACTCGATCTGAAATGAAGCCACACTCAGGAGCGGTCAAGAAAAACGTCTACACTCGACAGAGTCGCAGCGAGAATTGTGCTTTGAGCGATTAACAGCGAGATTCCAAGAACCTAAAACCTCGAAGTGGTAGAAAAGGAATGAAGTGGTCGAAAATTTCCAGTAAAGGCTTGGCTTTCTTCAAGTGAAGAGGCGGGGCTGAAAAGACGATGGCATGCAAAATGAAGTACAAAGATGCTTTTGGCCATTTTTGTGGGTGACGAGTTATCCGGAATAAAATTAAATTTGGTGACGGATAAAAGAGGGTTATTTTACATTATTGTGTATGAGACCTTGTGGGGACCAAAGGAAAACGACGACTTAAACGGAGTGACGACTTATCCGGGTGACGACTTAACGAGGTTATATTGTATTACAATTTACGAAGAAAATCTTATTTTCATCAATTAAAACAAAACAACAAAAACGATTTAACCGTGCCTTGATTTACGTAAAAGAAGAAAAAAGAAAGTTAAACCCTTTTTTTTTAAATTTAGGTATCAATCCACGGCACTTAGCTAAAGTTACGATTAGCACCTTGGGACTGGGACGGAGTAGTCCTAATGAGGACGAAACGGTCCGACCCAGTCCCTTCCTGATGACAACTCAAGGTTCGAATCCTAACTTTAGCTAAGTGCCGTGGATTGATATCTAAATTTGAATTATTCCGGCAAGTTAAACTTCTTGTATGTTAAATCCTTTTTTTTTTTTTTCATTATTTATTGAGAAAGGTTTCTTGGAATATTTTATTTAAATTCCTTTGGTGACTGGAGGTTCCCAGGCCGGGAATTTGAAGCTCCTATATTGATAATGATAGGCATTATCCATATATAAAAATATATATAAAAACTAGGTGCAACCCAGAAATATTCATGGAAGTAAAACAAATACTACATTTTTGAAATACCATGATTGAAAAAGATTGAAAAAGATGTTCTAAGCTCATTTTTTAAAAGGAATAAAATGTATAAACCCTGTTATACAGTGGTATAGCCATTATATAGCGCCGCAGCATTGACCGAAAGACCATCGTTATACGATTCTTGATATTTGAATATCAACATGCTTTCTTGTCACTTTCGGCGAAATAAGTTAACCCCCTGCCATAAAATAATAGGCTCCTCCAAATTGAACCTTTAGGATATCGCCCCACAATGCCTTACAGGGGCGTAGGAATTATTTCTATATCAATTTTTTTTATTATTCACTAAATGAATAGATGGAAAAGTTTATAATAATTTGATTATACTTAAGAATTCTTTTCTTGCTTGTTTTTTAATATTTTTGGACTGATTTAGAATAATTAAAGATTATTTTTTTTTATATAAAATTTTAAGTAAAAATTGAACAACGCATCAACATTAAATCAACTAATTTTTCTTTTCAAAAAGACATTTGTTAGTTCTACTAAGTTTAGTTTATTCTTGATCAATATTTCACATTTCTTATTCCAAGGGATTTCCTTTTTTGTCTTTTATTTTTAAAAGGGCTGGTGCGGACGATTTAAAGAAAACAAGACTTAAAATTCTTCTTTTTTTTTTTTTTTTTACAACCTAGTGATTCAGTTGTCAACTGCTTTATCTCTGTTTTTCTCACGATAAAATTTTTTAGGGTTTTTTTATTCTACCTTGTTTTATTAAAAATAACCCTGTTTTTATTTTCTTTTTCCCGTCATTTTTTGTTGTTGTAAATATTATAATAAATACAGAAGAGTGCAACTGCAGGTTTTCTTTATTTTGACGTTATATGTACAAATTTCCCATAGAAAGTCGATTATCCGAACTAATTAATTAGTACCAATGTTATTCGGTTAACAAATAGCTCTGAATAATCAACCGTTACAGAAGAATCTTTAGTGTTATTAGATTCAATTGTTTGTGCCAAAGATTATTGCTACATTAGGTTATTGTAGAAAAAGTTATTATATTTTGAAATACGGAATATTATAAAAAAAAATTGACTTAGAAATTGGTTTGTAAATAATAATCACAATTTTTTTGAAGACACACTTAAAAAAACAAATATGTGAATATAAATTTTGTGCTAAAGCATAAATTTAAGGGCGATCCACAATAACAAAAACATTAAAAATAATAATAAAAAAAGGAAGTACGTTAACTTAAGGAAAAATAAAAAAAAAAGTTAGGAAAATAAGAAAAAAGAAACCCACGCGGACATTGAAAAAAACAAAAAGTATTAAGAAAAGAAAAAAAAAGTTGAATATACAGATTCGAACCCACAACCTTCGGTAGATAAGATAGAGAACGAAACCATCAAGCTATAGCTCATAACTGAAATAAGATCGTTGCATTTAAGCTAATAGAGGAATTAACTACAGATTTTGATCGCTATCACAATAACTCCCAAATGGGTCGCTACCAATTGAAACTGTTAATATTTATATTCTTAGACCGGACTTCTATTAATGATTATTGCGGGAATTAATTGTTTTATGCTTATGTTTGTTTCTTTAATACACAGTATATTCGGAATTGGGATTAGATGTGGGCGAGGAAGGCAGTTGCCTAGGGAGCAGTATCCAGAAGTCCACAATAAGGTCTTAAATGTTTACAATCTTAAACCATTTTGTTAATTTTTAATTTTATTCAGAAATTTTATTTTTTATCAAAGGGTTTTATACAGTATTCAATTTTAATTTTTGCCTTCTGAAGTACTGTATTTTTCTCAAGTTTTTCGGTTTAGAATCTTAAAATGTAAAATAAAACAGAGAAAAAAAGGTTTATAATATCGAATACCCTGGGTTTATAATAACTTTTTATAAGAGAAAAAAAAATAGTTGCAACAAATGTTATTTTTTGGTTTTTAGGGAAAAAAAAACCACAATTGAGAATCTAAATGTTCAGATAATAAATTATCTGAAGAAAAAGTAACTTTGAATTGAAGACTAATAAGTTATTTTTTCAATTAAACTGGATTTTTGTTTCTGGTTAAACAGGAGAAACAAAAATTAAGTAACTTATTCTAAAAATTCGTAGAATAATTACACTTTAAGAATATCTTGTTTTTTTTTTTTATATTACGATCTTATAAATTACGATGTGTAATTCTATGCATGTAGTATCGGATTAAGGGGGGGGGAGGCCAAAGGTGGTAAGTGCCCCGGGCGACGCGTCCGGGGAGCGCAAAATGGGATTGAAACAGTGATTTATTATTGCATTTAAATAGTGAAAACAGCTAAAAGGGCAGCATGGGACTGACTTGCCCCTCTGATAAACTTCCTAGATCCGGCACTGAAAGTAGGGCGCACACGAGACAACGTTGTGTGCCAAGTTATATGGACAACTAGTTGTTAGAGAGCCTTTTGAGCACAGTTGGTAGCGACTTTCTACCAACTTTTAGTTGGCCAACTCCAGTTGGTGCTGTAGGAACAACTTTGTAAGTTGTTGGGAAATTAGCCAATCACAGGGCAACGTTAGAACATGTCAGTCGGAGAGCAAATCCAAAATGAATATTAGAGTATTGCGGTTTTTATTCACACATAAATAAAGTTTATGTCTAAACCCATTTTGCACCTGGACAACTCTGAGGAAGTGGCTACATTGGGTCTAGGATACATATTCAATTTATGTATTTAAATATGTTGAGAAATATTTGCTTAACTTTATCTGTAATGATAATTGTGATAAAGTCTGTTTCTTAATAATACATCCATGAAATAAACCTGCATATTTATAAACAGACACTGACTAAAATCATCAGTGATAAAATATAATAACAAGATAATAACAATAACAGAATTAACACTGAGATATATTTGAGGACTCAACTTAAAGTTATCAGATATATATTTTTCCTGCTTGAATAAATACCAAATTGCTTACAAAGGAATTAATCGCTAAGAGTAAACTGTTGTAACGAAAGTAAGCTTGGAAATTATTTTTAGAGGAATAAATATGACCATCCGTTTTCCATCTTTTGGGGGCGTCCATTAATTACGTGAGGTGTTTTTTAAAAAATTTAGACCCCCCCCCTCTCCTTTATTGAGATTTGGTAAAATGCATTGGGACTCCCCCTCCCACTCACCTTATAATTTTTAAATAATTAAATTTATTTGTTATAAATTCATGTATTTTGCTTCATAGCAAAACACCTAAAGCGTTAGTGATGTCTTCTAAGAAATATATATTTTCTTTGAAAGAAAAGGAGAAAAATGATACTACGTTTAAGTGATCACCAGGGCAAGGATTCTGATGACCTGTCATCTTTTAAATGGTTCACCACAGACATTGCTAACTTATATACAAATCCTTTTCATGGCCCCCATATTACAGAAATGCATATTTAAGTGATTTTTTCGTCATTTTTCTAAGTATTTTATTTTTAGGTTATATTCTTGCTTTTCGCATCATTATTATGTCATTTTATGGAATTTATTAGATTATTTTAAATGTTTTGAGTCATTTTCTCACATTCTTAATGGTTTATGATGCATTTTTGCGTATGGTACTGGATATTAACGGAACTGAAAGTGAGGATGAATACGAAGACGAGAATCTTCACAACTTTGTTCAACCCTTATTTCTTGGAATTTCAACATTCCAGGAGACACACCAAATTATGTCAGTTTCAATTCAAATTTTTAGATCATTTTTTAAGTTTTCGGGTCATTTTATAGGATATTTGCAGTCATTTTATAGGTCATTTTTTAAACCTTTTTAGGTCATCAAAATCCGGGCCCTGGTGATCACTTTAGTTTTGAACTTCACCTTTGCCTCCTTCCACAAACGATTAACTTCTTGCTGACACGTTTGTTTCTTCTTGTCGGCATAATGCTTAACAAACGCACTGTAGAAATTTTGATACAAATTCATATTGAACACAATAACATCACTGTATACGTTGCTGATATCACGAGTGACTGACACGCAGTGATTCCATCCAGGAAACTCCGCAAATGAAATCAGACACTGGCACGTGGCTTGTTTCGGGTGATCCCGGGCATAGACAATATTATAAAATGTTCTAATCTGCTATAATACGTATATTCTCTGAATTAAAAAGTTGACGTGAGATTTTTATTGACCCTCTCCCCCTTAAATGAGTTTTGGTGAGATTTTGCCGCAACCCCTCCCCCTTCCATTTTGAGCTCAAGGAATTAATGGACGCCTCCAATTATTTGAATACTAAGAAATAAAGTATATTAAAGAACAAGTAAATGTAAAAGTGTCTATTGCGTATTAGGAGAGAGGAGGAAAAGGTGATTTCACAAATATACAGAAAACCTAAAATAAGGTTGTTTGTAATGTGTTATGCTAGGCCCACACGAGACAATTTAGTTGGTCAACTAAGGTTGGATGCGATCAGTCATGGGCGCACACGAGATACAGTGAATGCGCCGCCGTGTGGACAACCAACAAAGCACATCACTTATTTGAATGACGTCACGTGTGACGACACGGAGAATGCCGTGATGCAAATGTGGTGATGCGGTCTTTCCAAACCCAATAAATGTGTGATTGCTATTCAATATATGAGAAATATTGTTTGCATATTAATAGCCTGTAGATAGTCACAATTGATGGCAATAATGCGATACAAGAATAGCGAACGACCAACAGCCAATGACAGCCCTTTTCTGTGATTGGTGCTGTCGTGAATTCTTCACTAACGAGCGAGCGGTTATACCATAATTCCATGCGAACAGAGCCACTGCTCTGCAAAATCCAATAAATTCGAGGTCTTCAAACCTCTCTTAATAAATTCTGCCGCCTAAACTTTTGCAGTCGGACCTTTATTTAACGAACCTCTATTTTGCGGATTTCTATATTTTGCGATCTTTTGTTTGGAACTAAGAATCTTTTGCTAATTTCTTCGTAAAATAACCTCCAAATAGCGAAGTGCATTTTCTATTTCACGAACTTTTTCGTGGTATTTATTTTTTTTTCTCCTTGAAATATTATTATTATTATTATTATTATTCCCTTAGAGGAAATGAAAGAAATGTGAAGACAGCTGAGGGAAAAAGAAGAAATTAACGATGATGTGCTGATTGATGATTATCTTTCACTTGATTTCGAAGTTGAAACCTCGAAAATACTAACTGAATCGTGTATTTTCACTGTGTGAAAAATATGAATTGCGATGAAGATGAAGATGATGAAAATAAAAATGATCATAATGCAGAAATCAAAAAACCTTCATATGATGAAATCCTAAAACCATTTGAAACAATCCGACGCGGATTACAATTTGAGGAAAATACACCTGAAGGGGTTTTTACTGCATTGCAAAGATGCGAGGCGTACTTTGAGCGAAACCACTTTTTCAAAGAAAAAATCTCAGACATAATTAAAATTTTTTAGTAGTAAAATTTGAGCACGCATATGGTAATGTATGCTTTATGTCAGTAAAATTATTATCTTTTTTAATAATATTTATTGTTAATGTATTTTAATCTGTTTTATGTAGTTTAAAGTAATTTTAAAAGGTGAATCTCTATTTAACGAAATTTCCATGTAACGAACTTTTTTTCGGGATTTAGCGACTTCGTTAAATAGAGGTTCAACTGTATTTAAATACAGAAATTGAATATGTATCCTGGACCCACTGTAGCCACTTCCTCAAAGTTGACTAGGTGCAAAATTGTTTTAGACATACTAAGTGAATTCAATACGAGCATCCTTGAAATTACAAATGACCCTTTAAATTAAGACTGACCTAAATAAATGAAATCTGCGCTCTAACTAATACTAGTTGTCCCTGTTAACAAAGTAACTTTGGGTAACAAGGCCTTTGAGTATTAAATTGCCGCATTGTTTATATTTGTGGGAAAGCTGTGAATTGATTTTTTCATAAATGCCCTTAAACACTTTCAGTGTCTAAAATTGATGAATTTTCTGTGTTTTTCCGCTAGTTTCTACACCATTTATTTTACAAATTATAATCACAAAACCAACAATAGTTCAACACAGTGATCTCTCGTTACTTTCTGCAAATGTTGCGTTTCTTTTTTCACAGTGTAAGAATCGATTAAAAAATTTTTTGACTTTGGCCTAAATGTACTTAGTATCGCTTCATGATCATTACAATAAATATATGATGACCTTTCAGAAACATAGTGACCTTCAAATTACATTTTTACTTTATATTAAATTTAAATAAACACAATTTTCTTCAGATACATTTGAAAAATGTTTAAATTCTCAAAAAGTATTTGTTTGTTTTGAAATTACGTTAACAATTCAAATTTTAACGCCTTAAATTAAGCGAAAGCTCGATACAAATAATGATAAATTAAAAATTTCTGTAAAATATCAGATGTTAAGAAATGAGGAAGAAAATACAAAGAAAGTTTTCTGTGCTCCTTCATAGAACGACTAACAAACTTCATTTTAAGTTAAAAGAAATTATTAGAAGGTTTTTGGTTCAGGCTATTTCCAATTTAGGAGAGGCAGGAAAATGATGGCAATTAGAGAAAATCTCGCGTGTAATTACTGAATCAATTATTTTAGAACGAATACGATATCCATTGTGGCCACTTATCAGAGTTGTTCAAATAGTGCAAAATGGGGTCTAGGTTTACTAAATGAACTTAATGCAGGCTGCATTTGAAATTGTTCTTGACCTTTAAATTACAACGACTTTGAATAAAGTAGTAGTTGTTGCGACAATCTATAGCATTGTCTCTTCTAATTTCTGTGAAGGTGTTGGATAGATTGAAATTGATT
>JAFIDM010074081.1:4138-24195 GCA_023159025.1 Thereuonema tuberculata | reverse complement strand
AGACTTTCGTGAAAAAATATCCAAATTCAATAATTGCAAAAAAATCACTTGTCCTAATGTGATCGCCACCCTCTGTAGATGTAATTAAATTAATTAATTAATTCAACTACTGTAGTTGTAAATGTTTATACTACGTACGTCAGTTTACAACTGTTATTCCGATTTTTGTTTTTTCTCTATTTTGTTAGTTTTTATTTTATTATAAATAATTACCCAACTACTGCAAAACATCAAATAAAATTGAAACAAACAAAAAAAAAGCACCCCAGATCAATGTGTAGGCTCGCCTACAAAAGATTTCGCATGGTGTTGCAAATGATATGTTGTCTCGGAAAGGCTTACTTTAGGACCACCTAGCGCCCTAATGGGGCGTTCCGGACATTGGTTCATCAAGAATATATTGATCCTTAGCCATGCCACTGCACGTGGTTTGAATATTACACACGAATTTTGCAACACCCTGTATATAACGATTGACATTTTATTTTATTTTTTTAAGTCTTGTAAACTAATTATGTGCTTTTATAGTAAATGTCTAATATACTTTAACTTAAATTTATACTCAGTTAAAACTTTGTTTTAATTTACGTAATGTTTTCGATAAAACAAATTACTGTCAAAAGTCTGAATTCAAATGATATGTTCTTGATTTTGAAAGCACCATCTGTAATCATTACATTTTTAAATGTTTCAAGTCAATAGAGCTCTGAACCAGAGACATCGTTTTATTTACAATAATCAATAAATAAAAGTAATGCTACTCTTGGATAATTATGAAACCTTCAGAGTTATCATCATTTCAACCTTCCATTTTGTTGAAAATTTGGATTTTCCGTTTAATTTGATATTTTCGTGTAAGTTCATTTGCGCTCCTAGAATATTAGGTAATAAATAAAATAATTATCTCATTCTAAAAATGCTCCTTAAAATCTACAAAATTCACCACAGTTACTTTTTAAATTAAAAAAGATCTTACAATCAATTGATAGAAATTTATTAAACAAATATTGTATTTTTTCAGATTTTGACATTTAGATGCTTTAAGTTCGAAGCTTCCATAAGACGCTTGAAACAAATGCTTTTTTGAATTTTCTCCGTTTTTTTTGGTTTCGTTTTTTCTTTCTGTCGATCACATTTTTGAAAAGAATTTTATCATTGATATCAGAGTTCTATTTTTTAAAATGAAATGAAACAAGTGCCAGCTTGAATTTTTACAGCATGTAAATTACACAGTTCAGTAAATTATTTTAATTAAAAAAATTAAATAAAATAAAATAAAATAAGCTGTATTGTTATTAACTTATTATATTAGTAAATTTTCGGCTTTAAAAAAAATATCTTTTCTTTCATTTATACTGGTTCGAAAGATCCCAAAATACATGTCTTCATATAGGAATTATTTAGGAAAACAATTATCACTGAAGTTAATTCCAAATTCAGATAAATAAGTCCTTTTTGTATGTACCTCTATAGAATACTAGAAAAACAAGGAAAAGATGTTATCAACAAGATGTAATAAAGATGTAATTTTGAGGAATCTATCTACAGTAAAACCTCGTTAAATCGTCACCCGGATATGTCGTCACTCCGTTTAAGTCGTGGTTTTCCTTTGATCCCGTCAAGGTCTCATACACAATAATGTAAAATAACCCTCCTTTATCCGTCATTAAATTTAATTTTATTCCGGATGACTCGTCACCATCAAAATGACCAAAAGCATCTTTCTTCTCCATTTTGCATGCCATCGTGTTGTCTTTTCAGGCCCGCCCCTTCACTTTACGAAAGCAAAGCCTTTACGGGGAATTTTCGACCATGCCTGTCACTTCATTCCGTTCCTACCCTTTCGGAGGATTTGGGTTCTTGGAATCTCGCTGCTAATCATTCAAAGCACACTTCTTGCTGCCACTCTGTCGTGTGTAGATGTTTTTCTTGACCGTTCCTAAGTGTGACTTCATTTCATAGCGAGTAAGCCCCGCTGTAAGGGCTATTTTTTTCTCTTGCAATTTCGTAATCTTGGTTCGATTACGTTTTTATTATGCCAGGGAAAAGAAAGCTTACCTCGTTATCTTTTAAGGAAAAAAAGACTTAATTGCACTTTTTGAAAACTCAAATGTTTCGAAAACAGCTTTTGCTAAAGAACACTATATTCCCAGGACTACATTAAACGATATTCTTTCATCGAAACAAGTAATTGAAGAAGCTGACGGCAAAGACAATGAGAAAGAAAATGAGGAAATCGAAGTTTGATGAGATCGAGGAGGTTTTAGTTCGATGGCTAAACATGCCAGATCGCAAAATGTGCCGATTTCTGCCGTGATTCTCAAAGAAAAAGCCAAGGAAATTGCTATGGTGTTGAACATTGAAGATTTCGGCGGTAGCAATCGTTGGTTGGAACGTTTCAAAGACAGACATTTCCTTTCTTTTAAAACGATTAAAATATGCTTTATAAAAAGTGTGGTTTTTTTTTATTTTCCACTCATTCATTTGCATATATTGATTTCTGAAAATACTGTATCTTAATGGGGTTTTTTTTCAAAAATTCCCACTCCGCCTAGGTCATCACTCCGCTTAAGTTGTCAAAAATGTTTGGTTCCTTGAGTGACGACTTAACGAGGTTTTACTGTATATAAAGAAAAGTTATTTTTTTCTGGCCCTATTTTCTCCGAAACCACGGAAGACACAGAAATACAAATAAAGCCGCGAATATTAGGTGTAGTTAGGTATAGTAAGCTCACAGCTTCATTTTTATCTACGTGGGTCAACCGACAGTCACGTGACTTACGATCAAACATAAGGTCTCAGAGTCTCCGAATCGAGTTTGTGAGAAAGCGCGGTCACGGGTGGTGATAAAATTATCTCAGAATCCAAGATCACGTGATCACAGGTTTGCTAGTTTACATAAACTAATAGTTTATTTTTTACTGAAGAATAAACCGAATGGGAACCGATTGAAAATTCCTAACAAAGTTATGTGTTTAAAAACTTTTACATTAGAAACAGGCTTTTTTTCGATCAGAAATATTTTGAGAGGAAAGAAATAAAAAGCTTTTTTTTTTTTTTCGTTTTTTTCTGTAACGTTTTTTCTAAAAAGTAACTAAAATTTTTAGTAGCTATTCATAATTTTTTTTTTATGACATAACATATTAAAAAAAAAGCAAAATATAAGATTTTTGTAAATAATTCACTGAGTTTTAAATTTTCATAAATAAAACAAGAAAAATAAATTTTAAAAGAAGACCGTCATTGAACGTTTAATTTTATTTATAAAATATACGAAACTATGGATTTAATTTAAAAAAATCAATAAAAATAGAACAAAATCACACTTACGTTCAGAGAAATAGAGATTCAATTATCCAATGAAATTTTCCAAAATAATCAATTTAGTTTTCCAATTTCATGGTTATTTACCATTTACTATGAACAGCATAAAAAAAAAAAAAGAATATCGACTTTACATCATCTATGTATTTTCTTATGTTAATAGTCTAATTATTTTCTTTTCTAATCATACTAATCGTTAACCTGAATTTCGCGATCTGAGCTTTTCGTTGAGGAGTTTGTCTGCCTAATGAGTCCATAAAGAGGATGAAACGGCCGTCTCAGAATCCCACCGATGAAACCGCAGGGGCGATATCTTTTGAATTTCTTTTGTGCCTTGTTGATTTTAGGCTTCTGAAAGACGCCTTATATCCCCGGTTTGTCTGTCTGTCTGTGGACACATATCCCACAATGCTTCGCAACGGCTTCTGTTAGCTCAGTTGGTTAGAGCGTCGTGCTAATAACACGAAGTTCGTGGGCTAAATCCCCTTATAGCCATTTTTATTCTTCAAGTTTTTCTGCCCATTTTAAATCTTTTCACAGTTTCTCATTTTATGACATTATGAGATATTGTTTATGTAATCCTTTAGAATTGGGATCTTTATAACTACTTTATTTTCTCTAAAATTAGTATCACGTTGTTTAAAGTAGATACTTAGGAAGCGACTGTTTTACAATTTCTTGAATCTTGCAGGTAAACTCTTAGCTAAATTGGTTAAAGCGTCGTGCTAATAACGCGAAGGTCGTGGGTTCGATCCCCTCATGGGCAATTCTTATTCTTCATTTTTTTTCTCACCATTTTAAATATTTTCACAGTTTCTCAACTTAAGTTTTTCTCTAAATCATTATTAGGAATTCAGTGTATTAACAAGGTTTGGTTTAAGAATGACGTTTATTTCATATAAATGAGGATGGGTAAGATAACCTGGGTCGCAAAGAGACTGGCGCGGGCATTTTCTCGACCACCCCGCAGCAGACTGTTCTAAAGTACAGGTGACTCAGAAGCCATTGCGAAGCATTATGATTCGTTTAGTAATCGCTATCCCTACCTTGCTTTTCTTTATGTTGATTCAGACACATTATTTTATCATATAAATACTTGTTATTAAACAAATATAAAAAATATATTTTTAAATTAAAATATAGCTTTTATGAATAATAAACAGTTTGTTGTTTTAAACTTTAGCGAAAACGCCTTCTAGTTGACCATCAATATGGGTAAATATCACTGAGGAGTCCTAAAACAACGAAACAGCTGTCTTAGATTCCTGTTGAACATATCTGAAGGCGTGAGTGAATTGTGCAGTCTTATTATAGCTTTTTACGTTTCAGTCTGTGCACGTTAAACTCTCCCACGTATAACCACTTAACAGTTGTCTTAATTTAAATAGCAGGAAAAATAACTTAGAAATTAATAATTTTGCCCAAATGTCTGAATTCCAATGGTAAGTTCGTAATTTAAAATAATCATCATCTGTAATTATTGTCAAACATTTAAAGTCAATAGAGCTCTGAACCAGAGAGTCTGTAAATTTATAATCATTAATAAAAAAGTTATATATTACAAAAACCATAGAAGTTATCACAATTCTAAATTTCATTTTGCCGAAAATCTGGAGCTTTCATATGAATAGATATTTCGTTTTATTTCATTCATGTTTCTACAAGATAAGTGTCTGTGTTTTCTAATTTAGTGTCTTCCTAAATTTTTTAAGTGTTTTTTTTTTTTTTTGAAATTATCAAATATTCATCTAATACTACTTAATTTAAAAAGAAATCTTAAAAAGCAGTTTATTATAAGTTCATTGAAATTAATTGAATTTTAAGATTTAAGCATTTAGATGCCCTAGGTTCGAAGCTTACGTAAATCGCTTGAAACAAATTTTTTTTTTTGAGTTTTCTGTCTTTTGTTTATTGTATTTTTTGCTTTTTTTCGATCTCGCTTTTAATCAGTATTTTTACTTTCATAACAGAAATTCGTTTCTTTTAAATGAACTTGCTTAAAAGGAAATCTGAAGCGATAAGTAAGTGTTATTGCAAGTAGGGGCAATATGAATTTTCTGGACGTATCTAAATAGAATGAAGGTCACTTTGTTTCTGAAATATCCCCAGGTAATGTATCGCAAGCAATCAGTGCATTAGCAATTCATATCTATATATAAACTCGAAATTTTTAAGTTCATTTGAACATTATAATCTCTCGAAAACAGAAAAATTAACATAATACCTAATAGTAGAAACTGCGAGTTTATTTACATTGTAGTAAGTAAAAACAATTATCTCATTTGTAAGTGTTCCTTCGAAACTAATTTGCTTAATTTAAAATAATTCTTACTAGCAGTTGATGAGGAATTTATTAGAAAAATATTGAATAATTAATTTTAGATTTTTCGATGCTCTGCTATAATCGAAGCTTACTTAATATAAAAAAAAAAAAAGTCTTGGTTTTTGTTTCTGTTTTATTTTATTTATTTTTTTCTGTGCTCACATTTTTAAGAGAATTTCTACATTGATTAGAAAATTCCTTAAAATAAAATAGCTGCTTAAAGGTAAATCCAAAGGATCTGATGTCATACTTGAGTTGCTTGAATTTTTACTGACGTATCTAAAAAGAAGAAAAACTACTTTGTTCATCAAGTCTTTCTACATGGAAGTGTATCAGAAAAAATCATTCTTTATCATGAAAGCTAAATCAGAGAATTTCCAGTAATTTGTTAGTTTATCTGCAAATTATAATCATAGCAACTCAAAAAAGTTATCAAATTACTAATTGAAGAAAGTGTGACATAAATGTTATTAATATCTGGGCAACTTTTGGGTGATATGAAAGACCGGCTAGAAGTGAGTTATCATCTACCTTGTAATACTGTCTTTATATATGTGATGGTGCCTTCAACAATCGTCATTTAGTTTGATCTGATAAAATTAGACAAATCATTTGATTACTGATTATTGCGTAATTCTTTTAGTTTACGATATCTAGTTCTATGCTACGTATGACATAGAAGTGCCAGGAAACAAAGAATGTTGTGGAATGCAAACTGTCTATAACATTTGAAAGAAGTATCTCCCATTAGACTTTGTCCCGAAGACTTCATCAGGATCATTTTTATGCAAGAAGTCCAGCTTTTGTATCCCATTAACATCTTCACAAATAGGAACTTGATTTATACTTAGGGTGACCAGATTTTTTCGACGACAGTCCGGGACAGAGAATTTTCACAACCAAAAAATCACTATAACAGCCAAGGGAAAATATACACAAAACACACACAGGATTATTTACAAAATCCGGGATTATTTTAAGAATCCGGAACAACCTGTGAGCAGGTTAGAATGATGATTGTATTTTAATGTCCAAAGAATACAAACGCACGGGTGGGCATAAAATATCTTGAGGTTTTCGGAACCCTCTAGCGAGGAATGTATTGGATGAATCGTAACAACATTCGGTGGACATAGAGTGAAACATGCCATGTCGATTTCTAAAAAGAAAAAAAAAATAGTACCAAAGTCGCCTACAGGGAAAAACGTGGCGCTTTAAACGTATTAATTTGCAAAACCGCGTTACGAATATAGCGATCGTGATAAAAAGAAAGGCCTGGAAAATTCACATTACTCGGCGACGAACTGCCGATGGCTCTTACCTTATGTGATCTTGATTTGTTAGTGAAGCTATATTATCAGCAGAACGAGAATGCCAGTGCTGCCCTTTCGGGAATTTCGGCGGTTTATGTAGATATGTTAGATTTAAATATATATTTAGATAAAACATACTTAGAATTAACAAAAACAACAAATAAAACTCAAGAAAAGGAGGTTCTCAAGATACGCATTACATTTACTTTCTGTGAATGGATTATCCAATGAAACATTACTAAAAAAATTAATTTAGTTTTCCTATTACACAGTTGTATACCCTTTACCACGTATGATGGTTAATGGCTAAAAATTGAACATCGACTTTCCATCATCTATAGGAGTTTCTTAGGTTAATATACTGTTAGTCTTATTTTTCTTTCTTATGTGAAATGCAACTACTACCAAACGTTAAGGTGTTTTATTTGGATTTTAAAACAAAAACACCCGTTTTCTATTCTTGTTAAGTCAATATGTTATATGGTGAATGTGGGTGGCAGGGATGCGAAGAACTGCGACCGCTGGTCTATTGTACTAGCCCACAGAAGTAACGACAGATGGAGAGAAAGGCTGAGAAAGTATATTCGAAGAAGTGCAGTGGAAACGAAGTGCAGTGAAAAGCCCAGCAGGGATCGTCCACCATCACGAAGCCCACATGAGAACTGAACCCCAGAGAGATAAAGAAAGGATAGGCCAATTGTTAAGTCAGTAACTCTTCAATGACGTTGTCTAAATGATACAATCAAATAATAGAACCCTAGTTATTTTGAAAATATGGTAAATAATCTAAAGCAATGACGTATGGGCTTATCTTCTTTCTAAGAGATCAAAATAAACATCCGAAGCAACGTAAACAGATTTAACGTGTATATAAAATAATATGAATTAAAAGTTCACAGGTAAAACACACTTATCATTTAAAACAAATTAAAATATGTGTGACTAGTTTCACCAGCTATTACAGAGGTTTTCTTCAGTTCATTTTAGTATAAGTCATTTTAATTTTTTTAAATGTCAATAGAAAGCATATTTTAATTAATTTTAATTAAACTTAAGAAGCCATCAACAAATAATTAGGTCTGAGGTCTGAATTTAGTTTTAAGATTTTTCCCAGGTTCTGTCAATCGATTTCTTTAAATATCGTAAAACCTTATTGGTTCATTTTTGAGATGAAGATAAAATTTATGCACCAGTCTGGTACCTGATAAGACGGAGTGTAATTGGTTTCTTGTAATTATACAGATAGTTATTAATGGTAGATAAGTTATTTATGAAATATCTTAGACAATTAGCACTGAAATGGAAATTTTGAGCTTAAAATGTTAGTAATCTAAATATGAACTTTTTTTTTTCCTGTTTAGTATCAAAATGATTTTCCATAATCTATATTACTAAAATCTTTTATTTCTCTGTCTGTCCGGCGCAATTTCCTGAGCAATGGAAAATAGAAATAATTTTTATAATGAAACCTCCGCGACAGGAATCGAATCTACAACCTTCTGATCCGAAATCAGACGTCATATCCATAAGGCCAAGATGACTATTACTCACTGTATATAGTTTTTTGTCTTGTGTCCTTTCCCTGCCCCCAATCAATAATGAATGAATTCAACTTTTTTTTTTTGGAATCTCAAGATATTTTATTTATTTCCGATCTATCTATTTATTTGTAATTCGAAAATGACAATTAGAACAATAATTGCCGAAATGTTGGAATATTTTAAATATAATATTCCTACTTAATCAAATTACTAAATCTAATCTCTATAAAAAATAAAAATATATCGTAGATATATGATTCACACGCTGGCACTAAAAGCAGTCATGGATTGAGAGAATACAAACATCAAAAATTAAACTAAAGAAAAACTTTAAAAAAAATTTTAGTTTTAGTTTACTTGATGTTTATTGTGCGTGGGTTTTTTTTTAATAAATAAAAACTTGTTTTCCGTTACATAAGCGAGGCTTCCGGAGCGAAGCGACGGGTAGCCGACTAGTTATTTAAAAGATAAGATTTATTTGATTATCGGTGTAAATATCAAAGTAATTACATAATTTTTTCCTTTTAAATTTACCACAGTATTCTCCTACTGTTGCCTAGTCTTCTTGTCCGTTACATTACCTGCAGATATTTCAGAAATTTACCTGCAGATATTTATTCCTTTTAGATACGTCCTGAAAAATCATATCCCCCCCACCCCTTAGTTTGAATTATTGAACAATTATTCAAAGCTTTGGTTTTCGTTTTAAACAGTTAGTTCATATTTAAGAATAGGATTTTAGCAATCGATGTAAAAATACTGATGTAAAAATATGATTGAGAGAAAGCAAAAAGTACAACGAAACAAAAAAAGAAAATAATAATCAGAAAAACGAAGCTTCGAACGATTTACGTCAGCTTCGAACTTCAGGCATCCAAATGCATAAATCTAAAAGTTCAATGATTTTTTTAATAAACTTATAATCAATTGCTTTTTTAAAATTGTTTTAAAAATTAGTAGCATTAGATGAATATTTTTTTTAAGGAACACTTTCAGACGAGGCATGTGTCTGTATTTACTAATCTAATGTTATAGAAACGTGAATGAAATAAATGAATATATCTGTTTGCACGAAAGGACCGGATTTTCGGCAGAATGAATGTTAGAATTGGCTATAATTCTTACCATTTTTTACAGCATTAGAGATGATGATTTTTTTTAAATTGAACCATGAACTGACTAATGGAATTCAGACATTTCGTCACAATTCCTAATTTTTTTTGACAATCTGTTTTAATTTAAATAATACTGTCAATAATTCGAGTTAGTATAATAAATTGTTATTTAGTTATATTAAAAGTATTGTTATACAATTAGACTAATGAATTGTTGTTAAAAGAATTGTAATGACATATATAGGCCGACACATCGTTCTTTATGATCACGTTTGCGCGAGATTTTCGAAAATTACGAGATTTGGCCATTAGCCTCTTCAGCAGGTCTCAAGGAATGTAGAATTTTGAATGTCTGTCACTAGGAAATTGCTACCTGTCGCTGCAGCTACTCTGTCTTGAACTCTTTCTAAAGGAATGAGAGATCCTCCATTTATTAATTCTCTACGAAAATAATCTTCAACTTACAATATAATTTTTTGAGCGCTGCTTTGAATAGCAATGTTTCTCGCCATTTTGTGAGAAGACATGGATAGAGGCTACTCTCGCGTCAATCACGTGAAATCGCGAAAATTCGGGATCATCAAGAACGATGTGCCGGCCTATAGAGAAATTTGTTTATTTATTCAAAATTATGTACGTATTCATTAAGATCGATGGAGTTAAATATTTGAGGAGAAGAAATCAGTTTTCTTTGAAGAAGTTTCTCGCTAAGAGAAATAAAATATTGTGAAGAATAAAGCAGGTGTTTTGGATTATACTAGGAACGAATAAACTTGTTGTTAAAAAAAATATAATGAATAATTCACTTCAATTTCTGTAATCTGTTATCATACGAAAACGAAAATCACTCATATTTTAAAACACTATTGTCATTACTTAAATTTGAAGAAATATCACCTATTGAGAAAACATCTTCATTTTGAAATTTGGTTCCCTTAATATGAACTAGTTTAATTCAACATTAATTGAGTTTGGAAAATAAGGGAATAAACCTTCATCGACAGTTTCATTCTGTTATTTTCAGCAGTTAACTATTGTGGAAGATCGTATTTTGCTATATTTTGAAAGAAATCAATAATATTAAAACGTCGGAAACAGAGGATTTATTAGTCTTGAGAATCTTTCAAACACTTGACTTTCATCTCAAAAAAGAACGATTCATTCCACCAGAAAGGATGTCTCATGTCATCTAAGTAAGAATTATTAGTTTCTCCATCCAGTTCCTCCAGTTCTTATTTAAATAATTTGAAATGCTACTAGAACTACTTACATTTTATTGTAGGTTAAGCAATACGGAAATAGCTTCTATACATGTTTTCGCCCGATAGTCCTATTGAAGACTCAAAGTAGGTGAATTAAACTGAATTTTGACCATTGTTCAGATTAAGAGAAAACTTTGAATTTTCTTCAATTACTGTTTTTTGTTAATTATATTTTTTGCTTTCTATCGAATTCGTTTTTAATCATATTTTTACTTTTATATCACAAATTCGTTTCTTTTAAATAAACTAATTGCTTAAAAGAAAATCTGAAGCGATAAATAATTGTTACTCAAAAAAGGGGTAATATGAATTTTCAGGACATATCTAAATGGAATAAAGGTGACTTTGTTTCTGAAATATCTGGAGCTACTGTATCGCAAGAAATCATGCATTGGTGATTTACGACTCGGTTGAGATAAGAATTTTTTAGTTCATCTGAACATTATAATCTCTCGAAAACAAAAAACTTAACTCATTACTTATTAGAAGAAACTGCGAGTTAATTGATATTTACATTGTAATAAATAAAAACAAGTGTCTCATTTATAAGTGTTCTTTCGAAACTAATTTGCATAATTTAAAATAATGAGAAATTTTTTAGAAAAACATTGGATTTTTATATTTTCGATGCTCTTCTATGATCGAAGCTTACTTATTATCAAAACAGAAGTTGTTGTTTTTTTTTTTTTCAATTTTCTATGTTTAATTTTATTTATTTTTTTCTTTCTGTCGATCACATTTTTAAAGAAAATTTCTACATTGATTATAAAATTCTTTAAAATATAATAACTGATTACAAATAAATCCAAAGCTTTGAATCAATCTGATGTCAAACTAGAGTTGCTTGAATTTTGAATGACGTATCTAAAAGGAAGAAAAACTACTTTGTTCATGAAGTCTTTGTACATGGAAGTATATCGAAAGAAATCATTGCGGATCATGAAAGATAAATCAAAGAATTTCCAGTAATTTGTTAGTTTATCTGCAAATTATAATCCTAGAAACTAAAAAAACCTATCAAATTAATAATTAGAAGAAAATGTGAGATAAATGTTATTTATATATGGGCAACATTTGGGTGATATGAAAGACCTGCTAGAAGTGAGTTTTCATCTACCTTGTAATGCTGTATTTATCTATGTGTTGGTGCAAAAGAGATCCTGCTTCATGCCACATCAACCATGTCATTTATTTTTAACTGGTAAAATGAGACCTTAAATCTAAATAATTTAATTAGTGATTATTGCATAATTCCTTAAGTTTACGATATCTAGTTCAATGGTACATATGAGATAGAAGTGCTTGGAAACACAGAATATTGTGGAATGCATCCACAGAACGAACTGTCTCCCGTTAGACTTTGTCCCGAAGGCTTCATCAGGGTCATTTTTATGCAAGAAGTCCAGCTGTTTCTATCCCTTTAACATCTTTACAAATACGAACTTGATTTGTACTTAGGTTGACCAGAGTTTCCCGACGTCAGTGCGGGACAGAGAATTTTCACAACCAAAAAATTACTTTAACAGCCAAGGAAAAATACACACAAAACGCACACTTTCAACATTATGTACAAAATCCGGAACAACCTACGAGCAGATTAGAATGATGGTTATATTTTAATGTCAAAAGAATACATTATATGCCGGATGAGAATAAAATAACGTGAGGTTTCAGAGCCTTCTAGCGAGGAATGTATTGGACGAATCATGACAACATTTGAGTGGAACATGCGGTTTCGATTTTTGAAAAAAGGCGTGAATGAATTGTGCAATCTCATTATTGCTTTTTATATATTTCAGTTTGTGGACGTTACACTCTCCCATATAGAATCAGTTATAGATTTGTTTTAATTTAAATAATACTGTCAATAGCAAAAAAAATGACGTAGAAATTAAGAATTGTGACGAAATATCTGAATTCCATGGGTCAGTTCTTAATTTAAAAAAATCATCATCTCTAATGCTGTATAAAATGGTAAGAATTATAGCCAATTCTAACATTCATTCTACCGAAAATCCGGTCCTTTCGTGCAAACAGATATATTCATTTATTTCATTCACGTTTCTATAACATGAGATTAGTAAATACAGACACTTGCCTGTTTTGAAAGTGTTCCTTAAAAAAATATTCATCTAATGCTACTAATTTTAAAAACAATTTAAAAAAAGCAATTGATTAGAAGTTTATTAAAAAAATCATTGAATTTTTAGATTTATGCATTTGGATGCCTGAAGTTCAAAGCTGACGTAAATCGTTTGAAGCTTCGTTTTTCTGATTATTTTTATTTTTTTTTTGTTTCGTTGTACTTTTTGCGTGGTAAATTTAAAAGGAAAAAATTGTGTGTTAACGTTGATATTTACCCCGATAATCAAATAAATCTTATCTTGTAAGTAACTAATCGGCTACCGGTCGCTTCGCTCCAGAAGCCTCGCTTATGTAACGGAAAACAACTTTTTATTTATTAAAAAAAAAAAAAAAAAAAAACACACAATAAACATCAAGTAAACTAAAACTAAAATTTTTTAAAAGTTGTTTTTTTAGTTTAATTTTTGATATCTACATTCTCTCAATCCACGACTGCTTTTAGAACCAGCGTGTGAATCATATCTCTATGATATATCTTTATTTTTTATAGAGATTAAATTGTACTAATTGGATTAAGTAAGAATATTATATTGAAAATATTCCAACATTTCGGCAATTATAGTTCTAATTGTCATTTTCGAATTACAAATAAATAGACGGATCGGAAATAAATACTAATAAAAAATCTTGAGATTAAAAAAAAAAAAGTTAAATTCATTCATTATTGATAGGGGGAAGGGGAAGGACACAAGTCAAAAAACAATATACAGTGAGTAATAGTTATCTTGGCCTAATGGATATGACGTCTGACTTCGGATCAGAAGGTTGTAGGTTCGATTCCTGTCTTGGAAATTTCATTGTAAACATTATATTAGAATGTTTCTGTTGTTGAAAATGGAGCGCATCATGTGAATGGCAGTCGTTCTCGCTTTAGTTCAAAACAAAATATCGAAAATTCCAAAAAAAAGAGAGCACTTAAAAATGGCCGTCAGGAGACCACACAAAATTTAACAAAGGATTTTACACATGTACAAAATAATTAAATGTGATCTTTTTAATTATGTTACTTTAATTCTAAGCAATAAATTTGTTCAATAGATGTCACACACGACAAAAAATGGAATGTAAATCTTTATATGAGATACGATACATACTTTACATTGGATTAAAGGAATTTTGCTCTGCCGTAAGCATGACTGACATCGTTTAGCCGCTTTCTTCCGAAGTTGTTTCAGTGGCATAAATTCCGTAGAATCAGTCAGTCTGTTGCTCCATCCACACAGGACCCCCACATCAAATTTCGGTCACAGGCATTTGCAATACCGGTCCTTCCCCCCCCCCCCCCAATTTATCAACAGAATCATAAATTCTTAGCCAAAAATATCGCGAAAATACCACACGATTTAATATCAGCAGCAGGGATAGGCAGCAGAGGTAGGCAGACTTTTGTTCTAAAAAACTAAAAAAAATGGAATCTCTAAATCAACAAAAAAAAAAAACAGAATCTTCAAATCGCACCTCATCCTCATCACTGTCGCTGTTATCGTCATCGCTATTGCGTTTTCGTTTAGAAGGCTCCATGACATTAATGAATGTTCTACATTTCGAGTCTAACAGACAGTAGCCAATAGAAAGGCAGATGGTCATGGAGATCAATGGATTTTCCGACAGGAGGGGTGATGGGTGGGGGAAGAATTGTTTATTTACAAAAAAAAAAAAAAAAAAAAAACTTAAGGAAGCAGACGTCACGTCGGTTAAACGAGGTTCCGGTTAAAAGAGTTTCGGATAATCGAGGTTCTACTGTAATTTCGAAATTAAAATTATTAAAGAGAAATCTATTAGTGAAAGCAATAAGTAAAAAATTGAAGCAATAAATGAAAAATTCTACTTAAAAATTGAATTTCACTTTAATCAAGAGTGCGATTTTAATAAAAGGTGTTAATGAATTACAACTTCATTAAAACTGTTTAAATTGTTATTAAATTGTTTCATTTATAATTGTAATTTTGATTAAACAATATACAAAAAAATTACAAATATAAGTTTTCTTTAAAATAAGAGAAATTTAACATGCCTGATTAGATCAAGTAATAGGTAAAAAAAGACGGCACAAAGCTAAAGAAAGGAATTCGCACCCTGAGCTGTCACCGGGAAGAGATTGGGACGGACCGTTTCGTCCGTTTTAGGGCTCATCAGTCTGCCAAACTTCAACGATGACAGACTCAGAAGGTGCGAGAGTTTAGTATCCCGGGTCTCGCTCCCGAAATGCCCCGATACTAACCAAGGCTGGCTGATGAGTTCTAAAAAGAACGAAACGGTCCGTTCAGTCTCTTCCCAGTGACAGCTCAGGGTGCGAATTCCTTACATTTGTTTTGTACCGTCGTTTTTACATATTACACAAGTTGTATTTATTTCCATTTTTTATTTTTGAGAATTTCTTTCATTATTTTAAAAAATAAATAAATTTTCACTGAAATCACATTATAGTAGTTTGTACTAAAAAATACATTTTAATATATTTTTAAACCGATGTAATCTTTATATGTGAAAGAGAAAAGCAAAAGATCCTCTTTCGTGTAGATTTGTTGACTTAAAAAGGGCTGTTTTTCGAATGATTCCTTCTCTATTTCAGGCAGTGTCTTTTCTTTGGTATTACGATTCGCGTCTTCTTACGTGACTGAGATTTCTACTGAAACTGCAGTATTAACTGAATTTCCATTCATCCCATGTACAGCCCACATCTAATTTTGTTCTTTAATTTCATAATTAATATAATTTTTGAATGTGCAGTTGTTACTTTGTGAATCTCCACTTTCTTTATATTGAAATAACTCCTTTTTCTTGACACCATAATTCATTTCAAAAAAAACCGCTGAGAGCTTTCTTCCATAGGTTTTCCGGCGTGTAACTATTTTAAACAGTAGCCTTGTTTGGATATTAATGAACTCACTTCCAAAAGTTAAGCACGGAGAGGAAAAAGTTAATTTCCGTAAGCCAATCTGAATTAAAGAAGCTGAAATTTTCAGCAAAGTTAGAAGGAAGTATGCAAATTATAAAGGTAACACCCAATCACGGTTTCGCCTCGAGAAATATGAAAAACAGGCAGTCGTATAAGAAGCCTGCATTGTAAAGGATGACAGGAGTTGCATGTAAGTGTTTAGAACAATCGTACGATTTGTTTTCAAGCTAGATTTGTTTTCTTTCATTCCAGAAGACGAATGGAAGATTCTGAGCGCTGGCGGGCTGTCGGACGCATTGAAACAGCACAGTCTACAACAGATCTTGCTCGTTTTTTCTTTGTTCATCATTCAGTCATTTAACGGTTATGGAAACAATTCCAAACCAGTCAAAAAGTTGTTCTAACACCTGTAGCCGGTCGTCCAAGGGTTACGACCCCCGCGGAAGATTGATATATTGCAGTTTAGCCGAGCGGAATCGAAGATCGACCTCCACACGTGTGACATCTATGCTTGCACCGGCCATTGGTAAGACGATATCTGCCACTACATTTTGTCGAACGCTACACATAAATGGTTTTGACGCCCGGGAACCAAAAGTTTATGTTCCTATATCCGTCCAATCCAGAGGGGCAAGATTATAGTGGTGCCGCCAGCATGTGAATTGGACTATGTCTGATTGGGGTAGCGTTATGTTCGATGAGTCCAGATTTGCCCTACAATCCGATGATAAGCGTGAAAGGGTCTCGAGGGAACAAGGCACACGCAATCGGCACTAGAACATCACCGAACAACACGCATTCTGCGTTGGAAGCATCATCGTCTGGGCAGGGATTTCATTGGGATATCGGACCGACCTGCACATCTACAGGCTAGGTTATGTGACGGTTGTACGGTAACGAGATGAAGTCCTAGACCCCATTGTCATCAGTTTGACAATGGTCCTTCAGCAGTTAGTCCTTCTTTCGTTTTAATCGACGATAATGCGCGCCCCCATAGAGCTGCCATCGTTGACGACTTTCTGAAGAGAGAGGGGATTGCGCGTATTGAATGACCGGCTTACTCGCCTGACCTAAATCCAATTGAAAATGTTCGGGTTGCCCTCGGCCGTGCTGTATGTCGACATTTCCCACCTCCAGCCACTTGCAGAGATTTGGAAACTGCCCTACAGGAGGAATGGCGATTACTGGACCCTGCGGTGGTTGATCACCTCGTAACAAGCATGATCACACGCTGTAAACTTTGTATGCAGGTGAGGGGAGCTCACATACCCTATTAATATGGTTTTGTTTGTTTGTTTTGTATTTAAACATCATTTTGTTTAACAAATATGATGTCATAATATAATTTAATATAATTTGTGAAAATTCAATATTTTGTTTATCACTGTATGTAATACTTTGCTTTATTTCATAACTAAACATAGAGCTACTTACTTGCAGCATTTCATATCAATCAAAGAAGTATTTGTCCATTTTTTCGCAATTTAGCGCTCCGTGCTTAACTTTTGGAAGTGAGTGTATTCAAATCTTGTTCTTTCCAGGTGTCAAAACACGCTACCTTTGCTTGAATTCGCCAATCTCGCAGTAATATACTCGTTGTTGACCCACCTGCGAATTTAACAACAGCTCCTTTTATTTCATTTGTTTATGTGATTGAAATACAATAAAAATCGAAGACACCATATTACCTCAACTGGATGATTCACGAGATTCACTAGTAACTTTTGAAACTTAAAAAGTTGTTCGTGCCAAAGTGATTTTGAGAATTTACGAAATATTGAAAATAAGAATTTCTTTTAATTAGCTTGAGTTTTTGTCAGTACCACAACTTCATCAATCTACTGTTTCTCGTAGTGAACAAGTACATCTTACTATTGTATTTGTGTTATCAGGCTAACTTTGCTATACCTATATCCATTTTTATCCATTCTGAAGTGTGGTCTTCAATTTCTCAACTTTAATTTTATTAAAATTTAAGGATTGTTATTCTTCAGCGAATTCAAACAAAAAAAAAAGAGATATTACAACTTTATTTTTTGATATAGGCCTAATTTTAATTTTTTGGAAGCTGTAATAATTTTTTGAAGCTCTAATATGTAGTTTATCTTATTCCATAATTTCAACTGATTTATATGAAGAAGAAAGATAATTTATTAAATTTTGCAGAAAGTCATTAAAATAAAAATGCACAGAAGAAACTTTCGAAGCTGCATTTGAAGTTGTAAACGAATTTACTGTTGGATTGCATAAGTTAAAAGGACTCCTTGGCCCGCTTGAGAAAATCCCTTACAACTTGAACTCTTTTCAGCACATCTTTTAATTTTTGTAATCACTTTATCCGCCTCTACTTTCACAGTAGAACTATCATGTTAAAAATCGTTGATTGTAAATTGTGTGGATCAACATTTCACAATACCATCAATAAAAGTTTTACTGAATACTTGAATAAAACCGTCGTAGTACAACTCGTCTATTCCACGATGAGACTACAGCTGAGCTTCCATTTCTAACCGATTTAACCATTGGAAAAACCGGGAACTACTGAACCCAAGATTTATTTATGCGTTCTATTAGTCAGGTCAGAAGTAATGGACAAAAACAATTTCTACGAATTTAAGGCAGGTAAAGTGGATTACTGTTTAATAAGTGCATATTAAAGCCTCTACAACTATTCTAGGTAAATTCAAATTTATCTTAAACAGTTTTTTTGTTATTTTAAAAAAAATAAATAATTTGTTTTGTATGTAAATAATCAAATAAAGTGTATTACTATATTTATCAGTTTTATTTGTCATAAAACGAATTTATCTCCATGCAGGTAAATAAATCTGGGGGCACGACAGTGCCCCCGCCAAAACGAACCGAAGGCAGGAAGGGCACTACGTACCTTTTCTGGAAGTGTTTCGTCGTATTTTTGAACCCTCATAGCTTCGGCCTAGATAATACTAGAGAGCTCAAATTTTCAGGATATGATGCAGTTACCAGACTAATGAAATACGCTAAGTTTCATTTATTTAACTTTTATACTTTAGATTTTATTAATACCTAAAATACGTCGATTCCGTCACTCACTCACTGACTGACTGACTGACTAATGATCATCAAAACCTCTAGGTTACTTCCTGAAGTCCTAAAAAGCTGAAATTTGGTATGCAGGTTAGGATTAGCACACAAACAACAAAAAAATTAAGAAATCCGTAACTTTCACATTCCACCCCGTCATAAAGGGGGGGTCTGGTTATGTATTATCGAGCCCTCATAGCTTCGGCCAGGATAATACTAGAGAGCTCAAATTTTCAGGATAAGATGCAGTTACCATACTAATGAAATACGCTAAGTTTTATTTATCTAGCTTTTATACTTTGGATTTTATTAAGATCTGAAATACGTCGTACCCTCAATGCTTCGGCCTAAATAATACTGTGTAATAATGTGATTTCTTATAAAAGTGCAAACGGCTTGTATATACAAGTTGTCCAATAGAAAAACAGAAAAGTAGAGTATTGAAAAAAAATCCATTTTCTAAATAATCTTAAAACTAAATTTAGTTGTAATAGATAATCCCACCCAAAACTTTTCATGTAAAATAAGTTGCCAAGACTCGCATGCTCATAACGCTTTCACTGTTAAAAAGTTTCAGATCTCATCCTACAAAAAGAAATGAAATCCCACCCAAAACACTTCGTGTAAAATAAATTGCCAAGACTCACATGCTCATAATGATTTCACTGTTAAAAAGATATGAGATCTCATGTAGAGCCAAGCCCCTAACTCTACGAGGCCTAACTCTACAAGCCCTAATTCTAAAAACCCTATATCTTGGTCAAAAAGTATGGCTTGGCCGTTTCATGGAACTATTTCATCTCACCCAAAACATTTCATGTAAAATACGTTTCCAAGATGCTCATAACGCTTTCATTGTTAAAAAGTTATCAGATCTCATGTAGAGCCAAGCCCCTCACTCTACGAGGCCTAACTCCACAAGCCCTAACTCTAAAAACCCTAATATCTTGGTCAAGAAGTATGGCTTGGCCGTTTCATGGAACTATTTCATCTCACCCAAAACATTTCATGTAAAATACGTTTCCAAGATGCTCATAACGCTTTCATTGTTAAAAAGTTATCAGATCTCATG
>JAFIDM010074080.1:0-21046 GCA_023159025.1 Thereuonema tuberculata | reverse complement strand
ATCAGTCACAACACAACTATAAGAACACACGAGTTCTTTGTCCAACAGTTGATACTCCATCCCATCAAGTGTATCTCATCTTTATTTGTACGTGATTGTTGTGTTGTTCTTTTGTTTTTTTCCTTCCCTCAGATTATTCACGATTATTTTGACTTCTCTTGGAATTGTCTCAGGTTTGAAATACGTTAGAAAATTGTTCAGGTAAGCTTTTCTCAATTCAAACCTACAATAGTCTTCTATTCTTATATATGTGGAGGTATTCTGATAAGGAAAGGCTGAAAAAGCCAGCTGAAAAAGGTTGGGAACCGCTGTCTATACTATTATGTATAGCGGGTAATTCAAAAAGTACTGGAAAGTACTGGTGGTTTTCACCGCCCCGTTCTTTTAAACTGATTCATAAAAATCTGAATTTTTTTTATATAAAATCGTCAAGCATATAAGAGTTATATTTTCATGTTATTATTTATTAATTATTATTGAAGTTCAACTAATTTGCGTTCAAACACCTCCAATATATCGTATACTTGAATGACTGTTGTGACGCTGGTTAAACTGTGAAGTCCGGATCCAATATTCAAATGATACAGAAACCTAATTACGAAAATTTAATCTAAACACTTTTGTCATTAATTTCTTTGTTTGATTTTTTTAAAAAAAAAAACTTTTTTTTTTTATAATGCATTCTGACTAATGACTTTTTTAGGAGAAAGTCGAATATATTCATTTATATCGCTACTAATTGTACAAAAATATTTTTATATCGATACTCATATACAAAAGAAAAAATTGCAAATATCTTTTGTAAGTTGTAAAAGAAACTTCACAATGAAATATATACCAGTGGTTTTTTGAACTTGAAAGTAAATTGTGACAGGTCAATTCTAATCAGAAATGTGTTCCGAATAAAATATCGGACCAAAAGCACATTTCTATATGTAGTAGAATGCTTCTTCTTGAATAAATTTTTAATTATTAATTAATTGAAAATGCTAGGCTGATTTTCTCCTTTTATAGAACTGCTCAGTTTTACCGAAAGTCGATTCCTTACTTGAATCGTGTAATGAATAATTGCCTGTATTTCTGAGACTTGTAAATGGTAGTGTACTCATGGGCCCGTCAGACTTAAAAAATCCTTTACCGTAAACCGCTGGCTTTTTTCTAACAGGGATTTTTTAATTATTCATAAACATCATCAAAGAAAAAAAAAATATAGTTTTATAAGATTCAAGATCGGATCAGTAAAGTGGCGCCACTAGAATTAAAGTTGGGAGTGAGTTTACGGATGTTGTGAAAACTTCATTAAGATGTAGGCCTATTTTAAAATAAAGTGTTTCAATGATCGAAATAAATAAGATACAATTTTTTTGTATTAAAAAATAAGATTTTTTGAGTGGGGGGGGGGACTTAGGAAAGTAACTATAAAAGGATTTTGGGTGGGGGTGAATCACAGTAGTAATCTTTCTAATTTATTTTTAATGACTTACGAATATCCATTTTGTATTGATATCCCTTTCCATTTTTAGTAATTTAGAGATATACAGATGATTTAATAATTTTTAATACTGATTGGACAATTCAATATATACAGAACAAAATTTGTACAAATATTATTAATTTAAAAAAAAAAACTAATGATAATTCTAAATTTGTTGATTTTTTACATTTACGAATATATTGTTATGATCAAATTCTATATATTTATTAAGACATTTTTATTTAATTTTAAAATTTATAACTTTCCTAAATTTTTCAGGAATGTCAGTTTAAATTCACTTAAAAATATTTATATACAAGAACTTAAAAGATATTTTGAATTAATTTTAAAGTTGAAGATTTTTTTGCGTAATTTCAAGTATTTTATTAGAGAATTTCAATATAATAATTTTCGTTCAATTTTAGAAAGTTTTGAGTTTGATTTGATGACCGTGGTATGTTATTATTCTTATTCGTAATATGATTTTTCTTTGTAGATAAACTTAAATACAGTGAAACCTCCTTTAACGGACACTCCGAATAGCGGACACCTCTAATTAGCGGACATTATTGCGGGTCGCAGTCCCTTAAAATAGGACATTCCATGTTATCCACTCCGAATAGCGGACACTCTGAATAGCGGACAGTTATTTTAACTGTAAAAAAAAAAAATTGTTTTTCGATTAACATTTCGACAAACGCATCATGGTTGTATATACATCAGTGTCCCATACATTGATACATTGTATCGGTGTCCTATGATTCAATGCACGAATCTGAGGCCCTTTTTTTCACTGCAGTTGCTTTGTAAATATCAATCCCTCGTAAAGCTATCCTATAAACGTGTTGATTAAATTTAGTGCGAATTAAAATGGCGTCAAAAAGGAAGAGATTGGCACTCAAAGAAAAAATTGATGTTCTTGAAGTTGCTGAAAAACAAAAGCTGAGTGTGCGTTCTCTTGCTGAACGTTTTAAAGTTGGAAAAGCTCAGATAAGTGAACTTTTCAAGGACAAAGATGAGATTAGAAAAATGTGGATGGTCAATTCAAACGAAAATTCGAAGAATTTGAAGTTTCGTAAAACTGAAACAAGCAAAATCGACGAAATGGTGATAAAATGGTTCCGCTTTGCTCGTGCAAAGAACATTCCTGTAAGAGGTGTTTTCCTTCAAGAAAAAGCCAGAGAAGTCGGCCAAACTTTAGGATTGGACACGTTTAAGGCATCAATTGTATGGCTAGAAATTAATTTTCTATATACTGTAATTAATTTTATCATTATTTAAGTAAGACAAACAGATTAGTACTCATTTAAAAAGAAATATAGTAAATAATTTGCAATTGTTCATATTCTCTCATACCGCAATGATAATTCTAGACATTTAATTATGATTGTACGTAATTTTTCATTAAATGACTTGCTATAAGCTAAAAAAATAAAAAAAGACAGTCCTCCCCAATAGCGGACACCTCCCAATAACGGACAAAACTTCCGGTCCCGTGACTGTCCGTTATTCGGACATAACTCTGTATTTGAATACTTAAGAACTAAACAAGATAGGAAGAGTGATTAATAAACAAATCACAGTGCTTCGCAGCGCCTTCTGACTGACCTTTACTTTAGAAAAGGCTGCATCGGGGTGATTTAGAAAATGCTCGCGGGAGTCTGTTTGCGACCCCCATGCTATCTTACCCAATCCTATTTATATAGAATAACCATAATTCTTAACTCAATATCAGTTAATACACTGAAATCATAATAATAATTTAAAAAAACAAAACATAAGTTGAGAAGCTGTTAAAAGATTTAAAATGGGGAGAAAAAAAAAAAGAAAAAAAAATTCATGCCCTTGAAGGAATCAAACCAACGACCATCGCGTTATTAGCACGATGCCCTATCCAACTGAGCTAAAGGCCACCTACAACATTCAACATTTAGGCTACCTACAACTGAGCTAACAGAAGCCGTTGCGAAGCATTTTGGGATAGGCCTATGTATCCACAGACAGACAAACCGGGGATATAAGACGTCTTTCAGAAGCCTAAAATTAACAATAATAATATAATAACAATAATAATAATAATATTACTAATATAATAACTGAAGAAAAGAGAGCAAAGTCGTAGAATACGTTGTTGTTTTCTAAATTTCTTAAATTGTATTTATTTTAATTTCCACCTATGCCGCTGATGACGTGAGGATAAATTGGCTGTATCTTCACATAAACAGTGATGTGCTTTTTGTATTGGGTTTTTTTCAAATTCCACATCAATGTCCAGCTATATACAGTTTACTAATGTAAGGTAATTTTATTCTTATATTCTATACCAGATATCCAACCGGTGGGTCGCGAACCACTAGTGGGTCGCGGAAGGGTTACAGGTGGATCGCGACTTGATCCTAAAACTATCAGAAACCGTCGAATAAACCATCAGAAAAAATCAGAAAAATCGAAAGTCGATTTAATATAAAGAAGGGATACGATAAAATATGGTTTTATTCTGCATTCTTCTATTCGTATATTTGTGGAGGTATTCTGATAAGGAAAGGTGGGTCGCCAGCTGTAAAAGGTTGGGAACCGCTGGTCTAGACTGATTGATTTCCTTGAAATTTAAGAATTCTGAAGGTTATAAGATGCGTTTCGGGGATTTTTTTTAAGACCCTGAAGATAAATCTAGGGGTTTTCGAGTTGATGGTACTAATTCTAGCAACTCAAAATTTCAATTAAATAGTCACAATAAAAGTTGGTTTGAAAAATTCGTGTACAAGATTTCTGCCTATCTCAAATGAATTTCTCACAGCACGAAAAAGATAAAAAGGGCTTAAAATCATTCTGTTAAAAACGGACGTATGTTTGTCATCCAAGTGGACAGAGCGGGAAGAGTCGGAGAAAGACTATTTTAAAGTGTATTTTTATTTTTGTCTTCAAAATTAATTTTGTCTTTAATTTTAAAATTAAAAATGCAGGTCTTTTGAAAATAATGTCTTTTTGAAAAGAAAAATTAGTTGATTTATTTAATGTTGGTGAAATATTTGCTACGTAACTCTAAGACATTCTGGGGCACTGTCTCAATTTGCAGGAGCCTATTATTTTAGGGCAGATGGTTGACTTTGTCGCTGGAAGTGCCAAGAAAGCATGTTGATATTAAAAAATCAAGAATCATATATCGATGGTCCTTCAAGGTATTTCATAAATGTGGTATTTTACTTTCGTGAATATTTGACAGGTTGCAACTAGTTATCGTTAAACATTAACGGGCAAGATTTAGTTTTAATTGCTACAATTAGCTAATGATCGTCAATGAGAGTAAAATAGTAGGATGCCTCTTACTATAACACGTGGTCTCATCCATTGAAGTTTATTAAGATAACACTGATTACACTAGATATTGTTCTTTAAACAAATCTCCAAATTCTCTACCATTTTCTAAAGATGGTATTTTTCTCTAGGTTTTCTTTAGTTACAAAAGTGCATTGGAGATCACTTTTGGAGAGTTTTTTCCCTTTGATTCAGATTTAACAAATTTAAGGCTCATTTACAGAATGATTTTGTGAGTTTTTCTGTAGAAAAAGTCAACTTAATCTATAGAAATTATAATCTCTACTAAGCTTTTCCTAGAAGTTATTTCTCATCACTTATGTTTTTAAAAGATGAAAGTTACATCTTTATCAATTTCTTTTAAGTTCTAGGTTGATAGAAGAAATATTCATTGAGGTACTTCTGATACCAAAGATCCGTTTCGAAGGTTTCTTGGTCATTTATTTTTTTATCAATTAGATTATCATTGTCGAAACTTCCATTTCTTTTTTATTACAATCGTTAAACTCAGCCTATCATCATGAGTCAATGGATCCTTCACTGTGGCGTTTTTAAAATGATTTTCTTTAAAACCGAAATTAAAAAGAACCTCTAAAATTAACATATTATTAATTTTTAAGTTTAAAAAGGAATTTTTCCCTTCGTAATTTTTCAAAAGTATTTTTGTTAACGTAATCTTTTTTTTGAACTAAGACTTATTAGACCTCTGGACCAAATGGTCCTTAACCACGTGACCTGAAGATAACCTGGGGATTTTGGTAAAGTTGGCAGTTTTAGGATCTTGAAAAAGAAGATAATTTCTGATAACCTTTTCCTTTTTTATTACTTTTATTTCAAGATTGTCTGATTTTAAATGAAACCTCTGTTGATTCATAAATTTCTTTCAAGTTTACTTTTCGTTAAATCACTTAAAAAATGGAATCATTACGATAGGTCCTAACAAGTTTCTTTAGTAAAGTATTTCGATAAAAAAAGAATACCTGCGTAGAATTACATTAATTAGAATGTTCAAGATCTGTTCACCATGAAAACATTGCGGAAAATGCGTTACCGGATAATAAATGGATGTCATCAGAATGTAGGGTAATACACTTATTTACTTTTAAGCCGTTGATTGATGCTATGTTTGTGATGAATGATTTTTTCAGAGTGTGTTCACCTAAAAGAATTTTTGCAACAAAAAGAAAAAGCTAAATATAAAATGGTAACATTTGAATTTGGTTAAGATATGAGCAAAATTTAATTTTTTTAATGATTTTTTAAAAAACTTATTATTTTAGGTTATTAAATTTTTGAAAAAAATAATTTTCAATTTTTAATTATTAATTTTTAAAATATGTTCGATCAATTTTCATCAACCTCATTAATGCATAAATTATTTTGCGCCTCTCCTAACTTCAGTTTAATCTCAATTTAATTTTAAAAATTTTTATTTTTATTGTTAACGAATCTCTATTAATCCAAGAAACTATAGTTCATGTTAACAGGTCCACGATGTTTAAAAGTTTCCTGGTTGCAGTGGCAACAACTCGAACTGACGATCATGACAGTTACACTGACACATTTCTACGGGGCTTCCGTGAAGGTTCTTGTTTTCCACACTTGGAGCAGCGAGGTCGTCTATAGCCTACCCAACATGCATCTCATGAAATTTCCCAGAAGGCACTACTTCCTTTTCAGTAGCTTTAAATTGACTGTTTCATGCTGTAACTGTTACTTGAGAAAGCCAACTCTCGTTTGGCGAAACTAGTTGTATCTAATTTCTGTAATTAAAATCTTGTTTATTTTATACAGGTGTACGGCTCCACATATGTCACTAAGCGATATCAGAACACGTAAAAATTTCCTAATGATGGCTTTTTTTTTCCCAGAAATCTGGATCGCATTTCAAATCTCACCCTACAAAATTTCGTTGCATTTGGACTGCTACATATTTCTGTAGATAGAGTTCAATCGTTTAATAATTGTCACCCTGTATTTAATTCTCATAGGATAGCTCGAATGTAAAATTTCCACTTGTCTATGGTAACTCTTAACTAAATAATCAAATCTCTTAATCTGTTGTGATGACTATCAAAGTGATGACTTATAAAAGCGGCAAATTCTGATAAGTGTTTGACAAGGTTTGATGTCAAGATTATTTTTTTTTTTTATATTTTTTTCTATCATTTCCGAAATGCTGTCATTGAAATATAATTGTAATGTTTTCGTAATTCCTTCGATAATCGGAAAAAAAGCTGAAGTTATATTAAGTAGTTAGTCATTCTAATTCACAAATTGGAAATATTAAATAATTATAAAATCAAATAAGGCATTTTAAAAAAAGTTTAAATAATGTTGTTTTAGTCTGCAGTACAATACAGCCTTCTGCCTCTGTATCCTGACCTGTCTGTTTACTGATGACTACTCCTACCTGATGATCGTCAAAGAACGTGAAAGGCTGTCCTAAGATGTTCCTTAGCAAATTCTTGTTTCGCCCATTGATGTTCATAGAAATCCGTTTTTATAACAGTATTTTTGTAATGTAGCTATAATTATCTATTTCTTCAGATAGTTTTCTTGTTAAACAGTTATCTGAAATTCTTTGTAACAATTGAAAGAAATGAGACTTATATAGGCTTTAGAAAAAAGCTTTATTTATTTTCTCTATTTTGATTTATAATATATATAACAGAGATTGAAAAATTATAGATAAATGTAGATTTAAAAAAATATAGATTGAAATGTGCATTAAAGGAGAATGGGCAGATCTGCCCCATCACTGTATAGCGACATATATGTACTTAAGGAAAGATCTCCATCAATTGAACATTTTGTATCCTTGAGACTTGTCCTTTCGGAGCTACATTAGTATAAATATAACGTTTATGTGTTTGATTGAGATGTGTGTGGGTGGCAGGGAAGCAAACCACCTACAGACGAGGGGTGCTTGGCTCTAGGTGATTGGCTTCCCTGCCATCTACATTCACCAAAATCATTCAATAACACTGTTAATAATTACTACAGATAAATAATAATTAATATTATTTATCTGGAATACTTATTAACAGTGTTATTGATTGATTTTCATTCATTTCAAGTAAATAATAAATATTTACATGTAATAAAAGAAAATAATGTTTACTGTTACTCCAAATAAGTATTAAATGATAATGAATTAATACATCTGGGAAGTAAGATGTCAAAGAGATAAGTCATATTTAGACGTATATAACTCCGAACGGACTAATAATTGAGACAAGTCGTAATAATAACATATGCTGTATGTAAGGAAATCTTTCTATAGGTATATATCTTATCAATATACAAAGTGGGGCTATTTCCCGTGCAGTTTACCCATTCTACTTTTCAGGAAATATCATTATTTCTTTCGACACAACTAAGATGTAATTGCAGTAAAAACAGAAACCGACACTGATAATTTTATAGATTTGAAATTTTTCAAATTGTAAATAAATCTTCCGAACTTTATAAAATGGATACTTATATTTATGCTAAAACATATTTCGAAATACCCAAATAACAAAATAAAACGGTTTTCATTTTTCAGTAAACATAATTAAAGACAATTCTACTTTCAAAATTTTTCTTTAGAACTTATTTTCATTATTTAAACCAAAAAAAAAATTTTTTAATAATCTGTATGTAATTTTTATTTTATAAAGTGGAGGTAATATTTCAGAATATTTCAAACTTTTTAAAGTATTATTTAATTAAACATTTAGGAAGTTTTAATTTATTAAATTCACATAAAAACTGTGTAATCCCTTGCCTGCTTGTTTACTAATTACAGATAGAAAACATGCAGATCTTACTTCAATATCAAGCAACTTATTTCGAGAACAACTTAAGCCTTTCATTTCGAGAATTGGTGAATATCAAGGGGTGGTAAAGATAAAAAAATTTCAACATCGACAATTTCTTAACAAGATTTCAGAAACAAAACATTTTCATCATCTATAGTCTTAAATGTGCATACTTAGTTTCGAGATTTATCCTGTTCTTCAGAAATTATTGGAGCTTAGGGGCACGAAAAAGATATTCACAAACAATCACTGACACAGTTAATACGACATAGTCTCTTAGGACAATCGAATTAAACTGGTATTTCAAAGTGAACATTGTATAATTCCACGACGAATTTTGGGTTGCTTACAAAGGAACTGCGTGACCTTTAACGCTGAGAACTACACGAAAATGTCTTTAGAATACAAATCGCACTATATTGCGATAGTGTTATAGTGCTACATAATGCTCTCGCACTATATTCCCTCTGCTTAAAATAATTACGCTATCTGAACAACAAACTTTTCCTACTGAACTGATAGTGTTGCACAGCTATACCGTCTTCAAAGAGCAGGTCTTCAAAATGCGCTAGCAGAAAACAGCTGAGTTTTGCATGAGAATTACTCACACCATTGTTTTTGGGATGAGCGATTTATATTCTAAGCACATTTTCGTCCGGTTCTCAGGTCACGCGTTCAAGGTCATTCACTTCCTTTGTTAGAAATAAGATTGCCTTGGAATTGGAATTAAAAATTCATTGAATCCAGTTGACGATTCCAGTTGAACCTAATGAAAAAAGCTACACTATTTGCTTGAAATTGGAGAATTTTTAGGCATTTAATAACTTTGACATTAATTCAGAATAAGCAACGCAAAAGAAAAAAGAAAAAAAAAAGAACTGAAATGGACAAGTTTTAGACAGTTGATGGATGTTGTTACAGAGTCAAATATGAAGATCATGATTGGCTGGTTGTATCTGCTGGAATTTATTTTTTGATTAACTTCAACTTAGTTATTGGTTGCTGAATATAGTTGTTTTTTATTATGTAATTGATCGCAAAAGGAAAAACATACTAAGAAAATAAACACTGATTTATTCATTTATGTAGATTTCTGACTGATTCGCTTTTCGGATATTTTATTTGCGAACAATTATAACATTAATAAATAAATTCTAAGCTAAGTTCGCAGTTCAAAAATCTATATTTCACTTAACAGTTCTATGTATAGATATTGCTATGATATTAAATTATTATGTTTAAAATAATTTAATTAATTTTAGTTTAAGTATTTTTGAAAGCATTTAATATGCTTGAAAGAATTTTTTTTTCTCTGTTGAAATGGTAGTGATCCATTTGGATAATTTAAATATTTAAATTTGGATTCGTCACGTTAGTTAATGTGTCGCCATATAAGGGGAGTCGAAAAAGTCGGGTAGAAGTCAGCTAGTGAAGTCGATTGGAAACTGAAGGAGGTGACGGAATGTCATGCCTTAGATAGACGGACAGGGAAAGTTTGGTCGTGCTGTGAGACACGCAGAAATGGAGTGTTTAAGACACAAAGTATTAATAGTCCAATCAAGTAGTAAACCAGAATGGTTCCATAAGCTGAGATAATTGAAAGATAATTATTTCAGAAGACTTCAATGGCATATGAATTAAATAGAAGTATTCGTAGAGACTAGCTCCGAAAGAAGATGCCAAGAATGAAGCAAGTTTTGTGATTGAAAATTATTTTTCGTCCAGATATAATTTGAAGTCAGCTTTGAAGGGCGAAGTTCAACCTGAAGACTGATGTTGTAAGAGAGCCAAAAATGGATTCTACCGGAATACTAGAACTTCATTTAACGAAGACGAGCACTTTCAGGGAAAGCGTAAGCTAAGAAGACCCAAGTCTAAAAGAGATATAAAGTAACTGATAATAAAAAAATCAATATGATGTTTTGCTCCTGAGCTTGGAAAAAAAAATCGCAATGTTGATACTCTTTTCGAATAGCGTAAATGAAATATATAATTGCAGTCTAATAAGTTAATATTATTGTTTCCTGATAGTTCAATTTCGTCCGCTCTCCTAAGACAAAGTCACAAAATAGGTAATAATTACCGAAATATCTTTTACCGGAAAATAACTTTCCTATTAGTAAATAGAACTCTAAATATTGATTATTATTTTTGAACTATCGAAAGTCCACGATTAGTTCATCTAATCTAATTAGTTCATCTTTATTTGTTATTAGTGAAAAGCTCAACAATAGAAGAAGTTTCGTTAAGTGAACGAACTTTGATAAATAGTTGAAGAGTTTGAATACTTCCGATAATAAAGAAGAGAAAGGATACTTCTGAATTATAAGCGCCGTTAGTTATAAGAGCAGACGATCTTCCTTCCCTAAGGATTGTGGGAACTACGAGTCATATGGCAAGGAGCAGTCCCGCCATGTTCAAGTGTATGTGCCCTGGATTATGTGCATCGAAAATCAGCAGCGATATTCTAAGAAGTCAGGCAGTTGAACCCTTCGATTAGAATCATCGCAGATAACTCCAATAAGGTGAAGACTACTAGATATCTTCGAACTTTGAGTAAATGATTTTGATTTTTGCTTTTTGGATGGGCGAAGCGCGACTCATCTATTATTGAAGATGATTCCAGTGCCGTGTTGATCTGAAACGGAACTTGACAATTATTCGTGAAGAAACGAAGTTTAAATTTAAAATTCACATAGGTGATTAATAAGCCATATCGTGGTGAATTTTAAAGCTATTATAATTGTGTTAACTAGAAAGTAAAAAGAAAGATAAACACTTACAGGTGTAGAAACCATTATTTGATTTGACATAAGGTGAATGTTAATATTTGTGTTAATATTAGTATCATTAACGTGTGTTATAAGTAGAAGTGCAACATGTAAAGTTACTAGTAAATGACACTTGTGAAAAGAAAGTATTATAATTAAGAGAGGGCCAAGGTTATTAATTAATCAAGTAGTGTGCTTCATGTTATTATTAATATTATTCTTTAGTGCGATGATAAGATATCCCGCTATTAGTGATGAGTGATTATAAGTGAACTATATCCAGAATATACCAGTGCAACTCAAGTGTTGGAACTTTCTTTAACTATTCAGAAGAATATTGTGATAATAAATATAACTGTTGTATATAGTTTTTGAGAAAAATTTTAAAACAGCACTCAATAAATTATACATGAATTTGGCTAAACCGGAGGAAAGGGTACCAAGCAATCGCAGTGTTCGGAAGGATACGTGGCGGAGCGAATTAGCCTAAGAAATAACTTACATGCTATTGAGTTCCGGAGGAACGAATCGTCGATTCCGATTAGCTGTAGGTTAGCCAAGTTAGGTATCCATAGCTGCAGGATGTATCTTTAAGGAAATTTCGAAAAAATTTCGGCCCTTTCTAATTTTTTTCCGATTCCGAAAGTAGTTCCAAAGCAGCCATTACCTCGAAGGCTGGTACCCTCATCTCCGGTTTCACCATGAATTTTATCTGGTTCTCACTCATTTCATTACACGCCATTCTGCTAATTACTAGGGTTCTGCTAATATTCCCAGCAGATATCAATTAGTATTATTTCACTTATTTCTTCTTGATCAGTATTTATTATATATTACTTCTAAAACATGAAACCGTTATTGAATTTATATTTTTTACTGTAATACAAACTAGCAGTCGTTCAGTATCGATACTTGATTTCTATTTAACTTCATTTACAATTTAATTCACTATTATTTCGTATTAATGATATTTTTTTCCTTTCATTTGAATTATCTTAAAATAACTACATCATTTCACTCTCTACTTTGTGATGCTCATCCTGCCGAGCTATTCCAAAATGGCTTCGGTTTGACGTTCTTCTGCTTTCAATTCAGAATAATTCACATAAATAATGTAAATTTTACTTACTTCAATCTAGATATATGTATCACTTCCGGATTAACACTTAATTCTGTCTAATATATTTGCAACTTTAGCAACAATATTTCGGTAAATAAGGTAAAACAAACATCTTATAGTATGTTTCTTAAATGAAAGCGGCCAATATTATTCCCATGACATTTCCGTATAATGAATGAATTCCATGTATCCGTATATCATTTTTTTTAATTATGTGAATAGAAACTTATAATCAAAAACGGGAAATGGAAAAGAGACAAATATTCGGATTCGGGATGAAAATGGGCCATTCCACGTCAGATCACCTGATGAGTTCACAACACCATCACAGATTTTTATGAAAATTTATTTGCATGTAAAGGGTCATAAGAAACTCATTCTGCAAAATACAGGATTTTTTGGTTAAATATCTCCCGACATATGAATTTTTGAATTTTTTTTATTTATTTTTTTGTGCCACAGCCCTTTTCGGACGTATTTTCTTTATATTAATATCTCTTCTCCTAATCAATCAAATGGAATCAAATTTGTTTTCCCCTATGTATTTTTTTATGCTGAATCCAAAAATTCCAACGAAATTAGTCTAGGACTAATAGTTTTATAGTGATAGAAAGCATGTAAGCATTTAGAAAAAAAAATTAAATGGCCGTGTGGGACAACATTAAAAAATTTGAGATTTTAACCCAAGTCTAAAAGAGATATAAAGTAACTGATAATAAAAAAATCAATATGATGTTTTGCTTCTGAGCTTGGAAAAAAAAATCGCAAAGTTGATACTCATTTCGAATAGCGTAAATGAAATATTCAACAATTATTATCGGTACTTTGTCACTGCATATTTATTTAGTAAATTCAAGTTATCCCTTGATTTAGTCATAGCTCTGTAAGCAGTAATTCTCACTTATAGCAAGGTAAAAACGCATATTTTCAAACTGAATATAGTTTGAATATACTGCGATTCAAATAGAAAATTCATCCGTTTCCATCGCCGATACTCTAGGCAGCCTAATAATCCAAAATATTATTGAAAAAAACCAGGCCTTTTCATTAACTTCATTTCCTTTATTAAAAGTGTTTTACTGAGGTGTTGCTTAAAACATTTTCGATAAAAATTAATTTTTTTCTAAAAATAAAAAATGAAAATACTAAACTCTGTTATTATACTGGGAGTTCTATGAATTTCAAAATTATTAACTAATAGTTATTCAGGACAAAATATCTGAAAGCACCTATTTTTCTCTTCTCGCTTTCATTTCAAAACACAATTATTTCCGTATTTTTGGTTTTGAATCATATAATTGTGGAAAGGGCGGGAATGACTTTTACTTTCTATTTGAGGCCGGATACTTTCACATTACTGTTTTAGGGATTTAGTTTCCGATCAAAACTTCACTAAAGTAAATTGTATGATTGTATAATTGTATGATTCAAAACCAAAAATACGGAAATAATCGTATTTTAAAAAGAAAGCGAGAAAAAAAAAGGGCCTTTCAGATATTTTGCCCTGAATAACTATTAGTTAATAATTTTGAAATTAATAGAACTCGCTGCATAATAACAGATTTAGTATTTTAATTTTTTATTGTCAGAAAAAATTAATTTTTATTTAAAATATTTTAAGGAACACCTCAGTAAAACACTTTACTAAAGGAAATGAAGTTAATGAAAAGGCCTGTATTTTTTCAATAACATTTTGGATTATTGCGCTGCCTAGAGCATCGGAGATGGAAACGGGTGAATTTTCTATTTGAATCGCCGTATTTTCAAACTATATTCAGTTTGAATCAGTTTGAAAATACGGGTTTTACCTGGCTATAAGTGAGAGTTACCGCTTATAGAGCTATGACTAAAGCAAGGTGATAACTAGAATTTACTAAATAAATATGCAGTGACAAAGTACCGGTAATAATTGTTGGATGTTTCATTTACGCTATTAGAAAAGAGTACCAACTTTGCGATTTTTTTTCAAAGCTCAGGAGCAAACATCATATTGATTTTTTTTTATCAGTTACTTTAGATCTTTTTTAGACTTGGATTAAAATCTCAAATTATTAAATGTTGTCCCACAGGGCCGTTTAATTTTTTTCCAAAATGCTTACATGCTTTCTATTACTACCAAACTATTAGTCCTAGACTAATTTAATTGGAAGTTTTGGATTCAGAATAAAAAAATACCTGGGGAAAACAAATTTGGTTTCATTTGGTTGATTAGGAGATGAGATATTCAAGAAAATACGTCAAAAAAAGGGCGTGGCACCAAATAAATAAAAAAAATTCAAAAATTCATATCTCTGGAAATATTTATCCAAAAAATCCTATATTTTGCAGAATGTGTTATCGTATGACCCTTTACATGGAAATAAATTTTCATGAAAATCTGTGATGGTGTGGTGAACTCATCAGGTGATCTGACGTGGAATGACCACGTCATTAAACTTTTACTATGACTTGTTGAAAGTATATAATATATATAGTATTCAGACAGAAATGACTTCATCATAATAATAAGCAATGTCTATGACTTTGGAACCTAAATGTACCATAGATTCTAGAAGTGAGATACACACTTCGAATACAGATTCTAAAGATTGTCATTTTTAGTGGCAACGTCATCAAACTGAAAGAAACAGTAAATCAAAGTTAGTTTAAAATTTTTTCTGAAAAGGGTTTTACAAACTTTAATTATGGAGTAAAAAAAGTGTCAGCTTCTCAACTTTAAAATGGAGAAATTGATAATTAGTGAACCTAAAAACTAAAAAAAATATTTTTTTCAGTGATTTCTCTGTAACGTTGTCCCTTTAATTCTCTTTAGATAGGTTTTGGATAAGATAAGACAACTATCTGATCATTACAAATTTATATATAACCCGAATCCTGTCGCTATTATGCACAACGCTATTTGTATAGTTCCCATTGTCGCTACCGGGTGCATATGTAGCCCTATTGTACAGAACAATATTTCAGCTCCAATTGTTCCATAACAATATTTGTATAGTTCTCATTGTCACGAAAACAAATCCTAAAATTTAACAATAGTAACGGAAGCCAACTTTCAGCTTTATAATTTAAAGCAAGATTTTTTATCCTATCCCGGGGGAATTTGAAAAATCCTGAAAAATTGTTTTTGTGATTATAATTACCTACTTACGTAGCAAATTTGAAGTATCTACTAATTAAAGTTACGGAAATATTTACGGAAATAGAAAAAGTTTAAAGCGAACTTTTATTCCCGAACCCGTGGGAAATTTGCAAAATTCTGCCTCATTCCTTGTCTACATCACAAAGGGATTCTCGATACGAAATTTCAGCTTTCTAGGTCGAAGGGATTGGGCTGGGCATTCATGAGTCAGTCAGTGAGTCAGATCTTGTCTTTTTAAATAAATTCTTGGGAATCCTTGTTTGGCTTATGTAATTTTTAAAATGAAGACAATAAACTATGATATGAGGTTTCATTTTGATTTTTATAAATTATTATATAATTCATGGCGAGAAATTCTTACTCAATAATTGCTTTTCTTTAATGTCCATAAATTTCATCTTTTGGGGTGTCCGGAAATACCGGCGTCAATTAAAATGTTGGGCGTTTTCAATTTCTTTTTTTAATTCTGTGACTTGAATTTGTAATTCCTTCTAATCACTTCAATAACTTTATCAAGAACATTAAACAAATAATAGAAAAAAACAACTTTCTCTTCTTAGCAACGAATTTAAGGTTTTCCTTTTATTCGTGTAACTTTCTTGATGAAAGTTTTTGATGACAGAACTGAAATAGTGAAGTTATTAGAAGATGATGTATGTTTTTGTTTTTCAGTTATTAATAAGAAGTCGTTTAAAGAAGATTTATAGCTGTAATTCATGCTTACATAGTAAAATCATTAGTGGCCAGAGTATGCGAGCCATAATAGCGATACTCCAAAGTCGACCGCGTGTGCTATTATCACGAAGTGAAAGCAAGAAGGAGTGGAAACACGACGTCATGGAGGTGGCCGAGGCTGACCGATAGAGACCGGAGGGCCCTGAACCGGTTGATACGACAGAACAGGAACAACGGCGTCAGGACTTCCAGGAGGCAACAGGAGTAACTGTTAGTACCATGACGATTCGCCGGGAGCTCCGTACCTTAGGGTACAGCAGTCGTGCTCCTGCCCACAAGCCTACCATCTCCCCTGCAAACAGCGTCGTTTGAACTGGTGTAAAGAGGTTTCCGGAGAATAATGTTCACGAACTTCATTGGCCAGCCCATAGTCCATACCTTAACCCTATTGAACATCTGTGGGATGAATTAGAGCACCGGATTCGTGCGAGTCCTATGCGACCGTACACACGGATGCAATTTGTGCCAGTTTTGAAGAAGGAATGGGGAAAAATACCGGTTGCATGCCACGGCGTGTGGATGCTGTGCTTAGTGAAAAAGGTCACAGTATATACTGTTAGACACGCTGTCAATAAAGTGCATTTTCCATACTACAGGTGTCCACTTCAATTGAGCAGGCATTGTACAAATGGATTAGTTTTCGATGAAGAACTCAGTCTGAGAATCGCAGTTTCCTTGTTAATGTACCTCTGTCCTATTTCCATATTTTGAATAACACAGCTCATTTTCAGTCATTCATGACTGAAGGATATTTTGATTTTCCAAGGATACATCGAACTGATGTGATAATTCACTGGAACTTCTGGAGCCTCTCACATCATTCCATAGATGCGGTAATATCTTCAACGACTTCAGGTTAAAGTTCTGGGAGTTTATGAAATTAATGGTCCTCTACGTCATTGCCTTTTACAGGAGAATTCCCGAAATGAAGCTATGGCATTCCATAAACAAGTTCACAACCAATGAGCATTTCGACAAGAATGAGGGTCATCGTAGCTGATATTAACGACAGTCCAGAAGTTTTCATTGTCCGCCGGCCTTCCTGTTAATAAATATATTCTAAAAACCAATCATAATATTAAGTATTTTAATAACAGTTATTAAATTATAAAGGGAAAGCATTTCAAATGAAGTTGAGGACATCACTGTGTCAAAATGAAGTGTCTTTTCGAACTAAATATCCAAAAACTTGAGAAGAAATCCTGATTGTCATAAATTTAAAATCTTCAATTTGTTTTTTCAAAAGGATACTTCAAAAGGATACTTCAAGAATATGAAAATTTGGACATTTATTTCGAAAGGGACATATATTTTAGAAAATTTGGACATTAATTTCGAAAGGATACACAAAGAAAGAAATTTATTTATTTATTCTAAAGATTTAGATATGAAGGACAATATAAGGAATTTATTTCTTCAAAGATAAGAAATTTCTTTAAAAAAAGACATTTGGACATTTTATTTTTATTTTGTAATAATGCTTCATGCGTCTTGTGGAGCATGTCACGTTTTGAATTGTTAGAAATTCATGATTGTTATTTATTTTTATTTTTTGTAAAACGAAGGCAGATTAAACCTTCGATATATCTTGTTATTTATTTATTTATTTTTAGTTATGGAGCTTGAAAAAGAAAGCCGATTAGGCATTCGAAATATCGTAATATGGAGAAATTAGATTTAATAAAAGAAGTTTTATAAGTTAATGATATTATTTATAATGTTTTTGAACTTTCTGATTATGTTTTTGTTGATTATTATTTATTTTGTTGTTTTTCGTGCATATAAGGGAATTTATTTTAACTAATTTTTTTTATCCCTTTTCCGTATCCTTTGAATAGCTTTTATACTAATTTTGATATAATCTGCTTCTTGGTAACTTAAGAGTCCTCTGAGTAGGAAAGTTTATTTACGATCGCCTTAAGAGTCGAGAAAATTCTAGAAGCTTTAATCTGTCTGTGGAGTGATACTTACAATATGATTAAATGAACTTCAGGAATTTGTAATGAGGTATTTATGATAATTATTTATGTTTAATTATTTAAATAATTATGTGTAATTGCAATCTGTCAAATCATGTTTCTTTTATTATTTGCAAAGTTAATTATGTAAATTAGGTTGGTAGCGAACCCCTATAAATGGACGACCATAAGTGGATACGGGGAGTGAAGTAGAGGGGAGTTCGTCATGAGGTTGGACGGATAGCTGACACGAGATAGGCGAGTCGACAGAAGACGAGAGGGAATGGAACGGAACGGAGCGGCCGGCAAGAAGACGTTACCCGGGATACGAGACGTGTGGTCGTCGAGTGAAATTTATGGAAGCGTTAGTCGCCGAAACAAGGGACCCGTCTGCGTTTAGAAGCCACCGCAGTTCACTCTACTCGTACGGTCAACAAGAACCGAAGAGCCTGTCAGCGGAATCTCGAAGTGAAGATTAGAACACTTCTCGGAGAGTCAACCTTATTTGAGTATTAAGTAATTTAGAATTATTTGTGTAATTTAGTAATTGAGTATCGAGCCGATACTCTATTGTAACGTTTCGTTCCATTAATCAGTAAATTAATCTCTATATAATTTAAGAATAGAACAGTTAAATAAAACTATTATTGTAAAGCCACCAAACTCCCCCACTTCATTACAAATTTCAGACGATAATTAATATATCTATCTAGCCATATATATATATATCAAAGAAGAAATTTATTTGTCATATTCCAATACATAATTTTAATTGAAATTAGGTATATAATCTTGCAGACCATTCAATTGACATTTTGAGGACAATATATGCTTTAAAATGTTGCAAACTTTTATATTGCACATGGTAAAATAGATTATTGATTAATTAAAAAAACGAAAAACGTAAAAAAAAATTAAATATAACATCTGTCACTCGCTTTTAAAAAAAAATTTTTTTCATTAAATCACTTTCTTTCAACGCTTTCATTTCTAGCAACTACGAGTATTTGAGTTAATTAAAACAGAAAATAAAATGATAAAAATAAAAATATTCATTTCTTTCTCAAACTGTTATTTTAGAACAGAACGTCGCGAAAACAGATAAAAAAAATAAAATAAAGAAATAATGACAAATTGACGGATTTTAACTCATGGTTACATAAGATATGTAAATATTAAATAAATGCAGATTGGTCGGGAAAGATTATACTTCTCAAAAAGAAGTCAAGATTAGATAAAGTTTGGGAACCACTGATCTACCTATATAATACTTAATAATTGTTTAATAAGTAATATTTAGAAAAAAAGTAACTTTCCAGACTTTCTTTAAAATGGTAATTCAAAAATTATTAAGTTTGAAAATGTTTTCTGAAAAAGTTCTCAGGAAAGCCTTGAAACAATTCAACTTATAGACTTAATTAGTGAATTCTAAATATTCCTCACAATAGAATTCAACTTACAGACTTAATTAGTGAATTCTAAATATTCCTCAGAATAGAAACTTATCAATTTTTCTATCAATAATGACAGTGAAAATTATTAATTAAAGCCAGTAAAAAATTATTTCAGAGAAGAAGAAATAAAACCTGCTATCGGTCACTTATAGACTTATAGACTTATAGACTTAATTAGTGAATTCTAAATATTCGTCAGAATAAATTTCGCTATCAATAATGATAGTGATAATTATTAATCAAAACCAGTAAAAAATTATTGAAGCCTAACGGAGAGGCAGCCTGCTATCGGTCACTGTTTCATTAGATGCCATTCATTTAATGTTTCAGCAAAGAAGTGACCCGTAAAGTTTTCAATTTCATAGTAATAATCGAAAAGCAATTCTTTTCATTTCGGTTTCCAAAAATGAGTTATTATCTATTAATTGCAGTTTTATTTTATTCAGAATATCATTGAAGAATAAAGAGTACATAGACATACCTCATAATTCTCGGGAATTTGTTATTGTTCAGATACGTAATAAGCAGCAAAGTTATATGGAGAAAGAAGACAAAAGTTATAATTGTACACTTAGAAATCCATTTTGTTTTAATTCATGTTTTACATGGAATAAAATAAAATAATGTGAAATGGAAAAATCGCTAAGGTTTTTAAAATGTAGTTTGCGTTCGTAGTATGTATCCGGTAATAATGTAATCATTGAATTACATGAACTTAAAGATGCTATTCAAGTCGTGGTTTTAAAATTCTTCATGTTTAGTTTCTACTCTGTAATGTCTTTTACTTTTCGTAGCCTTGAAACTGGAATTCCTAATTGATTAATGCCAGTCCCTCTATAATATCCGCAAAATTCACGCCTTTTCGATTATCGAAAAGTTTGGAAAATCGATTGCATTGTCATGTAACGTTCATCAATATTTCTTTTAGTTCTCCCATTTCAAGCAAATGATGGATTACGTAGATAGATAATGTTGGGTGATTAAGCAAATTCTATTTTTTTAGTTTACTTTTCTTCAATTTACTAAAACTAATGGAAATTCTGATAGGTCCTTACAATATTTTCTTCAGTCAATTCATTCGTTAAAAAAAGACGTTTAAAAATATAAACGATTTTTTGCGACAAAAAATTCTGAATATAAAATGGTAATTTCTGTTGTGATGCAATAAAGAAATTTAAATACTGTAACGGTGTGAAATATATGCCGTTACGATTTAATTATTGATTGAAATTTAATTTCATTTAAAAATACTTAATTGAGTGTTTGTTGCATTA
>JAFIDM010074079.1:0-10568 GCA_023159025.1 Thereuonema tuberculata | reverse complement strand
CCTCAAACTTTCCCTAATCCCACAACTTCCCTGATTTCACAGCTTCCTGCCTTTAATCATTGAATTTTTTTCTTTTTGTTTTTATTTACAATTCGTTATGCTAAAGTACTGTTCGTTTTTGTTTACGAGAGCATTCAGCGCTTTTGCGCATGCGTCAGGTCTCCTTCGATTTCTTCCAAATAGGGGCGAGGAGATACAAAGATGGGATGTTTACTTTTTATAGTGTTTAGTTTACTAGTAGCTGGGTTCTACTTGCGCTTTTCGGGATAGAATTATGGAAAGAATAAATACTATTGCAAAAATGCTCCTCCGTTATTTTTTTCTTAAAAGCGAAAATGTCCAACAGAATTTCTTAGGAAAGTGCCCATCTCAGCGTATCACCCCTTTGAGTAGTGGAATCGTCCACCTGTAGTATCTCTCGCATATGAAACCGAACAGTATTTATCATAGTTCCGAGGGCTTTACAAGAATATACTGCAGGCAAAAGACACTTTGATAATTCCTGCATTTTCTGTTATTGAATCATTATTTTCATGAAGATTTCCGTGATTAATGACATACGTAAGTGAATTTACTTTTTCACATCCTACGTTGACTAGAAGCGTATGTTGAGGATGTTATACTGTTTATAAATAGAAATGTTAATGACTGCTTTTTGTCATCTTTTTCAGGGACTGTTTCAGGGATACTTGAGGAAACTGAGGCTTATGAGATCACTCGGTCTATACTAGGATATATCTCCCCCCCCCTCCAATCAATTAGTTTTGAACCGTCGAATGCCGTCTTCTTGAAACTTAGTATGCATGTTTCGTTCAGATTAGAGACGATCTGACTTTTATATTGAATTTTTTTACAATGGGATTCTTGAAGATTTAAATAAGCGTGAGGAGGTGATGAAAATTCCCATACAATTCCATCGATGTTTTAAACACTGAATATTAATCCTGTTCGACTAATCCATTAATTGGCATGTGGTTTCTCAATTCAGTTAATCGAAATTTAGACAATTTAAGATATTAAGGAGAATGGAATTATTTTTTTTCCGAAAATGGAAACGTAGTGTTGTCTACATTCAGATAATTTATAATTTGAAAATAAACGTAAGTTTTTTGTTTTTACTTTATTTTATTACCAAGGAAAGTAGGCTATATGTTCTTTCAGGAGCTTGATTTCTACACGGCTGTGATGTTATTTAAAAAAAAATGACGAAAGATGATATAATTGCTCAGTTGTCACTTTTTAAAAACACACACAGGGTAATGCTTACGAATTTCTTTGCTGCCACCTAAGCTTTGTAACAGTTTCTGACTAAAACTTTTTGAGGAGCAGCAGCAGGGATTTTAGCAATGCTTTATCACTAGTCATAATCAACTTAACCAATTTAGAAGATTTTAAACTTTTTAATTCCTGATACTCTTCATTATTGACAGAAAAATTTATTTCTTATATTCATATACAGTACTTCCAAGCATTAGAACCGTCTTTCAAAGAAAAACAATTGAAACTGAATGTGTTTTCTAATCAGCCGCCGGGTCTTGACTTTAGGCCATTTGCTCATTGTTGGCTGATGAAACTAGTAATGTTCCAGAATTCGAGAATTCGACAATCTCAGGATCCCAATGGTGAAAATTGATTTAATGGGGAATTTATTGCATATGATTTAATTAATTTTTAATATCATTTTATTGAAGATTTAATAAAAAATAACGCCTTTCAGCACCATTCTCTGTTACAAAGTTCCTGATATATTTTAAATCATTCTAAACATTTTTCCAGTTACATACTTGGACGGCTGCTGCTGCTTTGTTGGAGTCATTTACTGGGTTCTATATTGGAGGTCACAGTTTCAAGCAATGTACGCCCAAAGTGATTGAACAGAAGAAGAATATCTTGCAGAATGTCAAACACATACGCAGTTTACCAGGACTCTGTGATGACCTACGTGATTTGTTCGCCATTATGCTCAACCATCGGTTAGAATGTAGACCGAAATTAGAAGAAATATTGGAAAGAATACAGTATTGGCCTGATGCTCTCCCAGGTAAAAAAAAAAAATCTTTTAAGCAGAATTTCTTGTAATTTAGTAAGCTCTTGTACTGTACAAGAAACGTGTGCAGTTTGTATAATGTTAGATGAGAGAATGACCACGCTATCATTAATACGGGATATGGTCCACAACTATCCGCCATACTGGAAATATTTAAGAATGTGTTCTCATGTGGATCTAATCCTTTTAAAAAGTATGCCTTTTATGACACTTAACAACCCATAAAAAATTTAATCTTAGCTATTATAAACATGTGCTAAAGATTGTTTTAAATTTTTTCCTGCTCACAGGCGGTAAATGTACCTTTTTATGTTTTCTATGTCTTAACACCAGGTGAGGAAAAATGGTAAAACTAAATGGTGTCCCAGGAGGAAAGGTCAATATTTTGGTATGTGATAGTACAGGTCATTTGAAGCAAAAAAGTTCCTATGAACGAGTATCCTATTCCGAATGGTTTCCGAGATAATTGAAATTTGGCACACGATTGTCACTGCCCCTGCTGGTCGTTGTTTTCCTTCTCTTCCACAGCACTGCACCAAGATTTCCAGACCTAATCCCCTTAGATTTGGTTTATGGATTTGGATGAAGCGTACAGACAGAGTTGTTCACGAGACAAATTGCTCGCTCACATAATGAATGCTTTTGTACGCATAAAGGAAGGTCATGATGGACTCAGACAAACAACACATCATGTACCTCACAAGAGTTGAGAAATGCATTGATGTTGGTGGTGGAATTTTTAAAACTTTTATTATAAACTGTAAGAAATGTGTAATTTGACCAATAAATATTAGAAACAGGAAATAGTATCTAGTATTTTGAAACTCTACTTTCAAAATTGCTCTATCTCGGAAACCATTTGGAATAGGACACTCGTTGATATGGTCTTTTTTGCTTAAAATGGCCGATGCTATCAACTCCCAAACTATTGACCTATCCTTGTGGGACACCCTGCGTAGAATAACATGTCCTTTTATTATGAAAAAAAAGAAAAGACACGTAGGTCAAATACGCTAAAATTCCACTAAAAAGAAAACAATTTTACAAAGTTTTTTTTCCTAAATCTTTGTGTCAAGAATGAAAATGAAATTGATATAAAAACTGCGTTTGTTATGCTTTTAAAGTAGAAATATTTTGTGAACCGTTGATTTTTTTTCTTTAATTGAAAGAAAGAAGAATTAGGGAGTAACGATAACAAAATTAACACTACTTCATTGATTTGAGTAACAAGTTACGAGGGTGGTTTGATAAGTTCTCGAAATCACCATCAGAGGTCAGCGCTAGCACCACGAGTTTTTCACGTGATATTCATTCGACTGCTGCCTATAAACACGTGTCACATCAGTGCTCTTGGAGGACAGCTGGGGCGGTGACATGGCTCTAATGTAGTTCCCGCGTAGTGATTTGCGAAAATGGAAAATGTCGAGATTCGAGCAGTGATTAAGTACTTCGTAAAGAAGGGTATGAAAGCAGAGGACATTCATGCCGATTTCCAGAATACACTGGGGGACTCTTCTCCTTCATATTCAACTGTTGCAAAGTGAACAAACGAATTTAAATTCTGTCGGGAGAGCTTAGATGATGATTCACGCAGTGGTCGGCCAAGATGTGTTTCTACCCGAGAAATCATTGCAAAAGTGCACAAAATGGTAATTGAGGATCGCCGATTGAAAGGGCGAGATATTGCTCAGCTTGCCAGATGTTATCTGAAAGGGTATATCACATTTTAACTGAAGAATTACATATGAAAAAAATTTCTGCAAAATGGGTGCCGCGACTCTTGGCGCTGGATCAAAAACGCATAAAAATGGATATGTCGGAGCAATGCTTGGCCCGTTTTTGGAGAAACGAACAAGATTTTTTACGCGGGTTTGTGACCACAGATGAAACTTGGCTCCACTACTATACCCCAGAGATAAAACAAAAGTCAAAGCAGTGGAAACATGCTGATTCTCCGCCACCAAAGAAAGCCAAGACAATTCATTCAGTTGGAAAGGTCATGGCATCAGTGTTTTGGGATGTGAAGGGGATTCTATTTGTAGATTATCTCCCCGGCGGGAAAACAATTAATGGAGAATACTATGCTAACCTCCTGGACCAATTACAACAAAAGATACGCGAAAAAAGGCCAGGTTTAGCAAAGAAGAAAGTGATCTTCCATCAAGACAATGCACGCCCGCACACATGTGCCCGCACACATGTGCCGTTTTGCACACATGTGGCAAAATTACACGCACTAAGGTATGAATTGTTGCCACACCAGCCGTATTCGCCTGATATGGCTGCGTCAGACTTCCACCTCTTCCCAAAGCTGAAAATTTTCCTTGGTGGACGGCGATTCTCTTCAAAAGAAGAACTGATAGCTGAAGTTGACGGGTATTTTGCAGGCCTTGAGAAATCTCATTTTCGAGATGGGATGAAAGCATTGGAACATCGCTGGACACAAAGTGTATTAATCTACAAGGAGACTACATTGAAAAATAAAAAAGTTTCAGTGATGTACGTACTTTTTTTCTATTCTGTTCCGAGAACTTATCAAACCACCCTCGTATTAGTTGTGATCATTGCCAGTCATGAAAAAAGAAAATTATTTCCTAAACTTAAGCAACGAACTAATCTGAAAATCAGGAATAATTAACAAATGCACTTTTAATTGGACTTGTTTTCACGAGAAACAAGAAAAATAGAAAAAAATAAATAAAATAAACTTAAAGCTCTTTTATTATAATGTATCTTTTAAGCATTGATTCCCTTTTCTCATACTATTTTCAGAGATTTGCAGTGCTCGTGTTTCCTCTAAAAAGCAGACGTCCAGTAAATGTGAGAAACCACCAATTCAAAACGAAGTGCCAAGACACCATCTACCATGTCACGATGCCATAGCAGCTCCTTGTATGGTTCCATCACCGTCCAACTGGTTCAGCGATTTCTGGCGGTTCCTTCCTTACTGGCTACTAAGAGCAGAGTCCAAAGCCAATGAACAAGGTACAATGGAAAGCACGGCCAAAGACATGACTATGGCGTTGAGGAATTTCAAAAGGAAATTAGAGTCCAGCAAACCAGAAACCGCTAAGAAAGTACGCAAGGAGCGGTTCTGTGAGTACTGTGCGTATTGCAAACCTCAGGTCCATCAGACAAATAGCAAGGAAACTTCTACCCCGATGGTTCTGGAACAGATACTGAACAGAAACGAGGAGGTGGGTCAGAAGGAAGCCTTGAATTCACCGAGCGAAAAACAGTATCAGACACTTCCCAGGGATTCCCTGGTTGTTCATCGGAGGACGAAGACGAGGACGCGGGATGCAAAAATCAGTCAGTTCAGTGCCTCATGAAAGAAACTCCACCAATGGACATCGAGTAACGGATTTCTCTAACAAATACCCATCCTTGATTTAATAGAATTCCAATCGCTGCATCCATGATTAAAAAAATAATAAAAAAAAGCTGAAGCAATATCTAAAAAAAAAATTAAATCATTTTTTTTTTACAAGTAAGAAGCTACTTAATTTATTTCCTGTCCTGTCGACTGTGTTGTAAACTTGTAAGGATATTTCATTTTTTTCATTTTATTTAATGTATGACTTAGAAATTGTTTCAGCTTTAGTTTTACAACCCCTTATTATGAAAAGAATGTTAATGTATTTCTGAAACAGATGTAATTTTTTTCTTGTCTTTATTCAAAGGCAACTTAATAACAAAGTAGCAGAATTATTGTTTAAAATTTAAATTAACTATCAAGTACACAAATACTTTTTAATCAATTTATTCGGAATATTGGTTTCAAATTAATGTGTTAAAGTACTAAATCAATATACTAAGACAATAAAATACTGGATTCCAACCTCTCTCCGACTTGAATTAGTTTGAATTGTCAAATACTGTGGTATAGACAAATCTTAACAATAATACTACATTTTATACTATATATATTTCAGTAAGAAACTGATCAATTTATCTGACAAAAAAAAATGGAACTCGACATGCATGGCATTGTTTATTAAATATGAAGTTTACCCAAAATTCCAGTTCCGAAATGAAAGGTAAGTATATACTCTTGCAAATAAGAGGAGATGGAATTACTTAGTGCTGTACTACTAATACAGGCAGTTATCAATCTCTCACGTTATCTAGATCTAAATGCGACAGCCCTCACTGACTCGTACTAATTCTCCTACTTCGCATAAAGCCAGGAACCTGAAGTTTGGCAGAAAGTTCCCTTAAGTTGTACTTGGAAAAAGTAAGCTATTGGGATTTCGATTAATCACTACTAAGGTGTTGAAAAGTGGTGGAATCCTGAAAAAGGGCCACATAGCAACCTGGTGGCGACAATAGAAACTAAACAATTGTTGTGCATAATAGCGCAGTATAGTAACCTGGTAGTAACCTAAGTGGTGTAAACGGGGGGTGGGGAATGGGTAAACATTGTTGAAGGATACGTATGAGATTTTCGGGATAGATATGGATTTCTGATGATAACGTGATTGTTTATGAACTGGCGAAGGTTTGAAGTGTTAGGGATGTGGAGAAGAGAAGAAAGGGGTGGGAAGTCTTATAGTCTAATGTCGATGTTACTTTAATATCGCTTTAGTGGGAAAAATTTGACAAGTATTCTTTAAAAGATAAATATCTTCTGCACAAAAAAAATATATTATAAAATATATTTATTAAGCAAATTTTCGGAAAGTGTTTTCTTCTTTCTTTTTTCAAGAAAGTTTTTTCTAAACAATGAAAGGATTTTAGAGATGACCCATATCATATACACACTCCTGAACACAGTTGAAAACTAACAATCACTTATCATTAATCATATTACTTCTGACAATTACTTACCCCTGTTAATAAACTGTTAGTACTTCTAACAATCCTTCTATTTATTTAATTTTACAATTTCAATTCTTCAAATTTTACCAATTTTCATTACCTATATATGATTTTACCTTGCCAAATATACCAGTACTTTATCAATATCCATTCCTTCATTACGATTAAGATTACTATCTTTAGTGTTTCTTATAATTATACTTTATTATTTTCCTCGTTTTTGAGTCTTTTTATATACATAATAATTTAACCTCATTATTAATGCAATGATCTAATTCACAGCAGTGCTCCGCCAATTCTGACTTGTCCCTTTGTTTCTTTTTAATGTAATACACGTGTTCTAGAACCCTCTCCTGAATCGTACGTTTCTCCAACATACAAATTTCCACAATTCAAACATTCTATTTTATAATTTATTCCCATATATTTTTTCCTCACTTTTATTTAATTTGTAACACAATATATTTTTAATTTATTTGTATATTCAAAAGCTATTTCAATATCATACTTCTTCCAAATCCTTTTAAATTCAAAACTGTGTTTATTCAAATATGGAATTATTAATCTATCTTTCTTATTCTTGTCCAATTCTTTAATTTTGAGGGTTTCATATTCCTTTAAGGCCTTATCAATGAAAGTTTCTCCATAACCATTTTTCTTCAGTATGATTTTCATTTTATCTAACTTATTTTTATATAATATAGAAAATAATAGAAAGTATAATTATAAGAAACACTAGGGATAGTAATCTTAATCGTAATGAAGGAATGGATGTTTTAGATAAAGTACTGGTAAATTTGGCAAGCGAGATGGTGAAATCATGTGTGGATAATAAAAATTTGAAGAACTGAAGTTGTAAATTTAAATTTAAATAAATAGAAGAATGGTTAGAAGTAATAACAGTATGTTAGTCATTGGTAACTGATTGTCAGAAGTAATATTGTTAGTAAAGAGTAAGCAGTTGTTGTTTTAAAATAGAGTGAATGTAAACATCTCTATAAATTATTTCAATTCTTAGGAAAAACTTGAAAGAAAACATTTTCCGAAATTTGTTTAATAAATATTTTTTTGTGGAGATGTTGTACATTTGTTAATATGACAATAAGTAGAAAGGAGATAAGAAAGAAATATGGTCTTAAACTTAAGTATTCTTTTCTTAAAGTTGAAAAGATGCTATTCAGAATTTGCGATATCCTCAGGGGTTAAACGGGAGGTGATGGGATGGGTAAACATTGTTTAAGGATACTTCTACGGGGGTTTTCGTGTTGCACAATAAGAATATAACATTAATTTGTACTGATCACGTGATTTTTTTTACCAACTCGGGAAGGTTAGATGTGATAGGGATGTGGAAGAAAGGGCTGGGAAGTGTGGATCTTTTCGAATCGATCTCAGAATTTCATTTTCTTTCTCATTCACATCAGGGCATCTTATTTTTGTTTTATATTCAGCTAGTATTAATATAGAAATATTTTCTATCATTTGGCAGCGACTCGATATTTCTTATTTTAAATTACTATTAATAAAAACTGAAAACATTGTAACCATATCAATTATTCATTGATAATACATAAGAGTGGGGGCGGGTGCATAGTGCATTAGGGTATTAAACTCCACTGTATATTTTCGTAATGTAATTTAGTTTCATTGAAAAATTTACAAAATCTGTCATTAAATGACTGTTGAGACTAAGAAATATCTCCTCCACAGCATTATTACCGCCCATTCTCCTAATTTTATTAAATTCTAAATCATTTATGAAATCATTTTTATTAAATTTAATTCTGTGAGTTTCATTTAAATTGAAAATTTCAAGGGTGGCTCAAATGCCCCTCCCTCCCCACCTTGCCCGTATGTCCTAGGGTGCCCATGCTTTCAACGTAATCAGTTAAAGCAAGGGTTCTAAACCTTTTTCAACCTACGTACCCTTTTTTGTGTATCATTAACTATGCGTACCCCCAACAAAAACACTTTAGTTTTATTAAAATGTGTTATATTTTAGTTCAAGTTTAATTACGAATAGATAATTTAAATTAAAAACAAGAAATTTTATTTTAATGGACATTTTATTACAAAGTTTTTATTAATGAGACATAAAATCAAAAAAATCTCACAGTCAGAAAATAATTAGTGGGAATACTTTTTGGTAGTTAACCGCTTACCCCTTGAAGCGTTTCACCGTTCTACGAGAGCAAATATCCCAATGCAATAGAAGTCTGGAGGGTGGGAATTGAAAAAGGCATCTAGGCAACGTTTCTCAGCATCGTCAGTAGTAAAGTTTTTCTTACAAGAAAATTGGACAAAGACCGGAAAAGATGGAAGTCCGGACAAGGTCCGGAGAATAATGAGTGTGTTACAGTATTTCCCATTCCTGTTCGTGCAATTTTTCGTCGGTTCGTATTGTGACATGTCAGCAAGTGTTATCCTGGTGGAATACGACTCCATGTCGATTAATCAACGCTGAACGCTTTTCTTGCAGTGCAGAATGGAGATGATGAGCGTGGTTCAACTTTTAGGATGTAGGAATCCGCTGTGATGGTAGTGGTAAGACTTCACAGTGAATGGCACTGCGGCAACTCAGCATCACCTTCCGTCCTTATAGTGGTGGCTCTGCGAGCTTCTGTGGGGGTTGTCCCTGCTTGGTCTATGCTCTGTGTCGGATAACATTCACGTATGAGACCCAATTTTTTGTCAGCCGTGACCAATCTATGCTAAAAGCCCTCCGGATTTTCTCTTTTACTCAGGGCTACAGCAATGAAGTAACGTTGCATCCGATTCAAAGCTTGGGGTATCCATTTGCTCGGTCTACACGAATATTCCAACTTCCCAATATGGTGTTGATGGTCGTATGGGATGTCTCCAGTTCCTCTGCCAGTTCCCGTAGTGTTGCATCACGCTAGGTAGAAAGTGTTTGTTCAACTGCATCATCTTCTATCTCACTGGGTCGTCCACTTCTGGGCATATCTGATAAATTCTGTATACCAGTGTCGAATTTTCTAAACAAGTGATAGCAGGTACTCTGTGTGATCATCACCAAACGCTTTTCGCAATTTTCCAAATGCTTCTTTCACGTCATTCAGATATACATAGAGTAATACTGCACGAACACTTTCCTTCGATGTCGCCATCGCATTGCCACCATGTGCAACTAAACTTCACCATAACAGCGTATGTTTTATCCTTGGAGTCTCTTCTTCAGCGCACAGCACTATGGGATGTTTTCGTCACCACAGGCTCACAGTATCTTCCATTCCACATGCCGAATACGAAGTTTTCCGGAAACATTTTAACGATCCAATAAATAAATAAAGATTTTAAACATAGACTAAGTAATAGCAAATTACACATCAGGTCTGCATTTTTTCGGTTGCATCATGTTTTTCAAGTTTTGATGATGGATTCCTTTGTATGTTTGTGTGCTGAATCCAAAAATAACCTTAGTTTCTGTCCATCACGTCAGATTTTTTTTTTTGCAAATCGCAATTTATCAAAATGTGTTATATATCGGAAAAAAAATCACAAATATAAGACTTATTGACAGATTTAAATACATAGGAAATGCTGCCATCTGTCGGTTTATGATGAAAACGAATCGTTGACATAAACCGGCAGATGGCAGCACTTTCGTCATTAAACGTGATGTACATCTCAACTGTCGAAGCAGAACGCGCATTGAACCACGTGTCCGTATCCCGTAAAC
>JAFIDM010074078.1:0-24212 GCA_023159025.1 Thereuonema tuberculata | reverse complement strand
CCTTATGCATTGTGGAGGCATATTGGGCGAATTTTAAAACGTTATAACATAGGGCTACTGCCTTAACTCAAAATACTACTATACGGATTGTCAATTACAAAAGCAATATTCATAATAATTATATTCATGTACTTAAAAATAATTGCATTTAAACTATTAAATATATAAATGAGCCCTGCCTCGATAGAGAGAATCTAAACGTCTTTTAGGGCATTCGCCGAAGATGAATGTCATTAAAAAAGAGAATACAACTAGTCACGATTATGAAAAAGGGCATATAATCGTAATCCCCCTATTTTTGGGAGGGAAAGTAAGCATCACTTAAGTAAATGTAAAGAATCCCTTATAAAATTACTTAAGAATCCGTATAATAAGAAGCTTTCTGTATGAAAGATTGTGTGAGAGTCTATGGATTAATTTATCCCCAATTATATAGCTTATTTTACCTTTCACCTTGACACTACTCATTAGCCTTATAAATAGGTTTGGGTTTGAGTTTTTTCCTTTTAATAGTCTACCCACGTTTTTACTTGCATTCAAGGAAGTGATTATTCGCTAAAGGAAAGTCACCATCTACACTTTACATTGGTTACTTTGATTCCAAATATCATAATTACCTCTCTCCCCCATGAATATCATCGTGACCCAGTGTAAGGTCAATGTTAAAGATCTTCGATCTCTTTCAGTATGTTCACCAACTTCCCAAGATGTCAGTAGTCTTCACTCTGAACAGACCCACGGGAACATCCCACGAGTACTTTCATCCTTCAAAGCTCTATTGTACAAACCATCAACCTGCGTCACCCGTTAAACAGCGCAATAGACAGTGAAAAAAGACAAATACAGGAAAGAAGGAAATGAAAGATCCAAGCCGATGCCGAAGCCAAGATATACCCAAGTTTCAACCAGAATCGGGTACAAGGTTTTGTCTTCATTTTGAGAAACATGAATTTCAGAATATTTATTTAATATTTATTTAATATTTCAGAATGAATTCAGATATTTTAGTCTTTTAATTCAAATTTTTATAAATATGCAGAATTCTTCAATTAAGAAAAAATACTCGAAACAAAATTAAAAACAGTGGAAGTTCATTTGTATTATGATTCATCTGCACTATCATAAATTTGTAAAGGAACCAGAGAAATATTAAATAGACTTTCATCATTTGGGCTTCTTTCTTCTTCCGAGAAACCTTTAATTGAATCAAAAATATTCATTTAGAAAAACCCTGTCCTATCTTCCATTAGGTTCTGCCACCTATCAAATTTTTGTTCGCCAAAGAATCGGCCGATTTAGTTACCACACAAGTTGATAAGATAAAGATAAACAGCAAATCAACACAATAACCCACATGCCAACCAAAATCACCCTGGACGATTTGGAAATTACCATAACGCAGACTTTGATATTTTTCATTGTGAACAGCAAAGTTTGTAATTAAGTATCATCATTTCCTTCTGCCCAGACAGGTTATCCGTGGGGGGCAAAACCCAAGGAAATGAATAATTTAAACGTCATCACAAGCAGACAAGTGAAAACCGAATTCCTTTCCATTTGGAATATCATCCCTGCACTCTTGGATCAGGCTGTTCAAAGGCATTCTCCACATTTCATACTGGCTAGAAATTGATACATGGCAAGCAAAGGGTTCTGATAATAAAGAAAAAATTTCTCTGCAGAAGAAAGAAGCTCAACAGAGGTTCAGACATGCGGCAGGCCTTATAAATAACATGTCTAAGCAGTAAGGTCAAAATAGAAATAACGACAACTCTGTACAGGAGAAACGTACAGGGGAAACGGAAGAACCCCGAGAAAAGCTGCCCAGCGCGGATTGTCCACCATTACGAAACCCACATGAGAACCGAACCTCATAGTACTCAAAGGTGAGAGGCAAATGTCCTAGCGACAACGCGGCGAAAACTGCGCGGCGAAAACTAATGTTAAGCTTTAATTTAATTTTAATATCTTAAATACTGTACATTACTGACGGAATGCCACTGTACTTGCCATTGTCATGTTGTACATTAAAAGCTTTGTTGAATTTACGCTTTTTGTATTTTATTATTGTTTTACTAATATACAATATAATTTAATATGCACTATAACTTTTTTAGTTGCAATCAGAATTTATTCCACTAATACTGCCAGAATTGCACACTTTGCGACACCGGGAATTGAACCCAAGTTGTACCGAAGTTTGAACCCAAGCCGGATAAAAGGTTTGTTAGGATTCCCATTGAAGATGGTATGTTGTACCCGATTTCAGTGTGCGCATGTCTGTGGGTTGATGGTGCGGAAAATGATTAAGAAATCCATCACCAATAAATCAGATGCTTAATTGTCTTTGATGAATAATGATGTTACTGAACTTTTTAGTTTAAGCTTTTTTTAGAATGAAAGTAATTACAAGAATACATTCATCGTCATTACGAGAAACACAGAAACTCTGACACATAAAGTCATGATGTACGAGCTCTTTGCGATCGAACGCTCTTACTATATTATTTTTTTTTTGGAATATTAAAAATCCAAAAAAAGTTAAAATCAAAAAACAGAAAAACACACCCTCACATGATAATTTTCTTAGATAATTTAGTGTAATTGTTACAAATAACTAAGTGAGAAGAGAGCGATTCTAAATTTTATAATTAAAAATTATTAAACATGTATGTATTTTTTTTTCTTTTCCTTTTCGATTCCTTATAAAATACATAAACTTTCGTAAGTTGTAACTAATCAATATATACCTTCATTCTTTCCTTAATTGTTTCCTTTCAAAGATAGTTGTAAAAGATTATGCTTAGTTTTTTGAAAACATGAATTTTTCCCATTTAAATATTTCAGTCTTATAATTCAAATTTTTATAAACATGCAGAATTCTTCAATTACAAAATAATATTTCGTGCCTAAATTAAAAGGGAAAAATTCCAATAACATTTTTAAACGTTTTTAAAAGATTTTTTTCGACCTAAAGTATCAATCGAATTTTCTAAATCAAAATAAAAATAGTGGAAGGTCATTTGTGTCATCAGGAATGTTTTGAAACTCTCACGCCAGAAATGACCGCGTTAGCATGAGCACCCAGAAACGTCCCAATAATTTTTTACTTCTCTGCATTGATTGTGAAATCCAAAAAACAAATTACTTTAAATGACTTTTGAGTTTTTACCAGAGAGAAAAATAAATTTTTTCAATAAACTTTTGGGTAAAAGATTTAAATACGGAAAAACGAATTTTCTTTTCGAATGTCCTAAATTCTCAAAAAAGGAATTTAGTGAAAGCCCTAAATAATACTTTAAAAAATGGATTTAAGTATAGTTTAAATTCTTTCGGAAACTTCTTGTTAACTATTGCATAGCCTTCTCAAAATCAGTTGCACTCGTCATATTTGCTGAAATAAGTATTCTCAAACGCATTGCAATTCCTGTACATGTAAATGATTTGTCGGAGAAACATGTCATCTTCGGTGGGAGTCTTTATGAAACCTTGTTTATTATTTCAGTTTGGGAATGTCCGTGGGTTGTTGGGGCAGGAAATGATTATGAAATTTATTATCAAATCCATCAATACATAAATCAGATGCTTAATTGTGTTTGGTGCATAATGATGCTATTCTACTTTTTAGTTTAGGATTTTTTGATTGATAGTAATTACAAGGTTATGTTTAGCAACATTCCGAGAAATATAGAAATTTTGTATTAATAGAATGTTCAAGTCGTAAAGTATGAACTGACAAATCTTTACGATTGAAAGTTCCTATTATATTATTTTTTTTTTAAACTTATAAAAATTCAAAATGTTAAAATTTGTTGCTACGAATAAGGAAAATACACTTTCAGATAAAAATATTTTTTAAAAGTTATTTTCAAATATTTGTTGAAAATCACTTAATAACAAAGAGAGCGATTCTGAATTATATAATTAAAAATTAATGAACATATAATAAAAAGTATTTTTTAAATTTTGTTTTCAGTTCCTTATAAGATATATATACTTTGGTAAGGTGTAACTAATCAATATATATCTTCATTCTTTCCTTAACTGTTTGCTTTGTAAGTTCTAGAAGTAGTTGTAAAACATTAAGCTTACTTTTTGGGAAACGGTGAATTTCTGCCCATTCAGCCTTTTTAGTGTTTTGATCAGGGCCGGATTAGCCATATAGCGGAAGTAGCAAAAGCTACAAGCCCCGCGTTTCTGGGAGCCCCGCGCCTAGAACAGGAAAGTTCAGTTAATGCTGCACTCTGGCGACATGGGGTAGAAGTTGTGACAAAGCGCTCATTCGCTGCATTGCTGAGCTGTAGTGAGCGGTAATGAGAGTCTTGTGACTGTGTGCTGGGTCATCTTTGTCCAAAATTTTTTCATGGTTAAACATGTAAATAACTATCAAACTTCTGAAATTATATCATCGTTTAAGGTATGTTTAATTTGACATAGTTTTATATTTACATACAATCCGCAGTGTATATTAGGAAGGTAGCCTTGGTATATAAATATTTGTACACCCTGTATTGTGACATGCCGCTAAATTCATTTGTATGTCGCTTCTATTAGTTTCTATTGACCTGAAAACGTCTATTTGGTTTGACTGTGACAACATCATATTTAATTGCAATTTACAGTATTCAGATTGTTTATTTATGTTTTATTGTTGATCTTCCTGGTTTGTCCTTAGTTGGTTAGCACCAAATTCATTTCTAATCACTTAATCTATTTAATTTCTTTACTGAATTTTTCTATGGTACATTCAGGCCTATTCTGTAATCCCTCATTATCCTGACTCGTTACGCGAACCGCTAAGAATCACAACGAGTGTCATAACGATATCGGTAAGATTTGGTATACTGTAACTTGGCTCCATTTCCGGTTTACATGTATCGTTAGCACCAGGACTGACTACTTGCTAACTTCAAAGGCAAGTGACCGTCATTTGTTTGATTTCCACTCTCTGTGCTCGAAATGTGTGATATTTACGTAGTGCGCGTGCGCTGAAATAACGCCATTGTGGACCACGACATCGTCATGAACAAGGAAAGTAAACGATCTGTGAAATCTAGTGCAGCGCAATACAAAATATATGTTGATTTCCTGAACAACCACGAAATTTTCGTGAAAATGAACCACAGAAAGATGGCAATGGCTGGAAAAATGCAGGGCTGTCATGACCTGTAGAAATTTATAAAAAATTTTATGAATTAAATTGATAAAATAAATTTTGCCTCATTTATACGTTTCTTACAGGAAATGAACCTGAATTAGGCTATAACGTACATTGATACAACTAATACAATCATTGCTTCAACTTATTTACCTAACTGCAGATACAGCAGTGTTCGCATGGAGGGTTGAAGGTGAGGCGCGATTATGCCTAATAGTTCCAGGGCAACTTCTTTAGGAAGTCTTAAGAGTTCCTTAACTTTCCTAATCGGCATTGAAACGGAATCACTGTTATCCCTCAATTCTCTCTGCATGTTTCTCTGCATTAAGCTACGAAAGGCAACAATACAGATGTAACCTCAAATGGTTTGTTTACAGCCGCAACAAATTGTAATGAAAGGTTGTAACATTTTGTTTTAACATACAAATGTAATGACACATTTGGTTTACCAGGCGTTTAGTTAGTGTACATTTCATTAAATTCCGTTACACATATTTTCGAAATGGGTCGCCTTGAAATCATGTTTTGAACCGCGTAAACCTTACATTTTTCGTCACTAGGTAGCCACTTACAGTAGGCTTATACTATGTCGTCGAGACTACGTAGATTTCATATAGGTATATTATTTTTAATACATTTAACTCTTTAATTCTTTTATTTTTTTTGTCACTTTCGAGGAACACAATTCAATTCTTAACTCATTTCATGCTCTTCTTCTCTTATATACTATCAGGATAACTAGATAAATTTCTAGTTATCCCGTAACTGCACCTACATGATGCTCGCTCGCTGGTAGCGAGGACTCGTTATTCCTAACGATGCCATGAGCTCGTTACGGTGTTACAGAATCAGAATTATCGTTAACATCGGTTAACCGGTCGTTATCACTTAATGAGATGCTTACAGAATAGGCCTATTATTGATTTCTTCTGCTCTGTAACCTAGAAATATCAGGAGTTCAGATCTTTAAGGATTCCAGAACAGAATAGTTGCTCCCACTAAAAGAGTAGTGGCTCCCAAACTTCTTTATTATTTCATGTAGTAGTAAAATTTCTAGATAATATAAGACCAATGTAGAGTTGCTAAATTTTATTACAAAGTTAATTATGACTTAATTAGGGGGGATTCCAGATGTTCAACCAAAAAAACAAAACACCAGATTGTGTACTTTTCTGTACAGAAGGAAGATACATTAAAACCTCATTACAACGGACCCTATTATAACGGACATCGCTTATAACGGACAGTTTTTAAAAAAATTGGCAGCCTACAAGTAAGGTGAGCGAAGTGAAAGACCATTAAAATTTTGTTATTCAATATGTTGAACAATCGGCAAATGAAAATGTGTTTGCAAATTACGAAAACTTCCGGCACTTCCGGCAGTTATTAGCTGAAGAAATAAGCAGTAAACAAACCCGGCAGAAAATAAATTATTTTTTCAAACCAATGAATGTAATCAATCAGCATGAACCAGGACCTTCTTGTTCTAAAGATTAATGCAGTACACATCTTTTTCAATTCAACCTACTATGTTGAAGGCTGTTTTTTATTTGATATATAATAAACACTTTTTATAGCTAACTATTGTACTTTCATTGATGTAAACCCTGCTGCATTACACCCCTATAAGAATTATTTGTTATAAACCGGACTTTCATTAAAACGGACAACCTTTAGCCCCTATTAGTCCGTTATAATGAGGTTCTACTGTACTTACAAATAAATATATATACAAACTCATGTTTGTGAAAATTGCAACATCATGTAGGAACCACGAGAATGGAAGGAAATTTATTACACACATACTAAAAAGTGATATAAATACTTTTAGTATAGTTTATAGTTTCCTTAAAGTTTCGCAGCAATGCAACAACAGTTCTTGGAAAAAATCAGTGTTGTGTAAAGCCTCCACGAGCTACAATAAGATTTGTTATATGCTTTCGTATCGAATCAAACAGGCCTTGGATGTGCTGCTGGGATATTGCCCACCAAGCTGCTTCTATTAGAGTCCCTTAGTTCATCGAAATTGGCTGCTAGATGACAATGACGGGCTAGTTGCCAAGTGACTATATCCCAGACATGTTAAATAGATAACATATCGACGGAACATTCAGGCCAGGGAAGAAGGGGTATCTGCCTTGCTTCGAAGACGGGCTGGATATTTCTGGCAACAAATGATCGGGCGTTGTCTTGTTGGAATTTGGCTCCAGGAGTTGGTGAAGGAAAGGTACGACTTCAGCCTCCACGACTTTCCGGTTGCTGTTGAGAGTGCACACAATTCAAAGCAGTCGAGATCGCCTAAGTTACCCAATTGCTCCCCAAACCATCATACCTATCGTTCATGCAGTATGACGATGGACAATGCAGTCTAGAAGTTCGTGCTCACCTTGATAACGTCTAGTGCGTATGCTGCCATCATTATGATTCAAGTTGAAGCGGGACTCATCCGAAAACACGACATGGTGCCAATCTGCACGCCAGTGGGTGTGTTCAGAAGCCCATTGTAGCCTGAGGCTTCAAAGGTTCAGGCCCATGGAAATCCTCCACAAAGGAATTCATGCACGCAGTCCTCTACGCAGCATGGAACCAAACAATGCCAGATCTGTTGCAGTGTTCCAACATTATGCTAACACTTAAGAAGAAGCTGAACGTTCTGTGATTGCCATGTGGATGAGGCGTCTATCATCCCGTGGTGTTGTCGTAGTTTGTGGTCCCCTTCCAGATTTTCAACTTATCCTGTTCTCGTCTGTCCATTGCTTCCACACTCGTATCGATGTTGTGGTGTTATGCCCCGTACGAGCAACAATTTCTCGGTATGAAAATTCTTCTTCACGTAAGCTGATCATTTGATCCCGTTTAAACTCCGTAGCTTGCTTATAAGGCGCCCTTTGATGTCGACCAGGCATACTGACTCCAGTAGACACGTGTACACCTCACTGACAATGAAAAACTACTTGTCTATATCTACAACAGTCCTGTACGTATATGCTCTTACACGACACTTCAGAGGGTGCTCCTGAGTCTAGGCATGTTCAATCATTCCCAAATTTTAATCATTGCATATGATACCCTGCTTTACATTTCTTGTAAGTTTCAGTATATTTGCATGTATCCTTCATGGTGTCGCACTTTTCACAAACATGAGTGTATATATGAGTGGGTCGTACAGAAGTCATGGCAACTATTTTTTTATCTGCCAAACATGCGGTACCACTACAATTCCTGAAAATATGTTTGAAAGCTTGTTGGTTGTGCTTATGATTGGCACAATTAACATAGTCTGGGTCAGCGGAAGAACGTCATGGGGGCAAGTGAAAAACACGTGTTTGGAAATGAACATTTAATAAGCCCATGCAGTGTAGCCAAGCAAGAAAAGGAACACAGGAATGCTAACACATTACTAACGCCCCCTGAAAGTAATCTCTATTGTCCACCCTACATTGCCTGCGTTTCGGAGCTGCTGTCCAACGCCATCATTCTTCAAGATAATGCAAAATGTAGCGTAGCAGCTCCTGTACAAGTCTTGGAAGTCTTGGAACACCCTTCGTACTCCCCAAATCTGAGTCCATGCGACTTTGATTTGATTTGATTTGATAAAATTTTGACCTGGTGGTCCTGCGACAGGTCCAACACTTTAATAACACTTAAATGGAATTCTCTGCCTGTCCAAACGCTGGTCGCATATGGTGAACAATCTTGGAAATTACTTTGAGGAGTGATAGCAATGTGTATTGAGCATTCCTATGTTACTTTTTGTTTCTTGGCTATACTGTATTTCCTTATTAAACGATGATTTCCAAATACATGTTTACGGCTTGCCCCCATGACGTTCCTCCACATACCCAGACCACATTAGTGGAGCCAATCAGAAGCACATCCAACATGCTTTCAAACGTATATTCTGGAATTGCAATGGTGCCGCATGTTTGGCAGATAAAAAAGAGTTGCCATAACTTCCATATATAGTATATATAAATGAATAAACTTTTTTTAAAAAAAAAAATATAATGTGCTACTATTGTTTTTCTTATTTCATTAAAAAATTGATCGCAGGTTCATGATGGACCTACATTAGGGAACCACTATTAGCTGAGACAGATTTAAAGATCTGAAGCTCTCGACGCTATCTAGGTATTATCAAATTAATTTCTTAGTCAATTTTTTTTTATCTTAATTCTTCCCAGAATTATCCTTACAATAAATTAAGAATATCTCAGTGCTTAATTACTCTTGAAGCATCAGGAGTTATAAAAGAAATTTACCATAAGCAAATTTGGTTCAATTAAAGATGAGAAAGATAATTTTGTTGCAGATAAGGCATTATTATTAATAATGGTTTTTTATTACTAACTATAAATAAAAAAATATTTTTGCAATAAAATTAATATTTGTAGAACATGTGGAAAATTAATGATGTAGTTTTAAAAAAAAGGGCCAGACACATAATAATTAAAAACATCAAAACGCATTAAAATCTCGACCAGATTTCGATTAACAAATATTGTGTTAAATGTTATAATTTTTTGGATGTGGTTAAGATTTGGGGAAGATGTATTTGGATTTTAAATGACATTTTAATTATTTATAGATATTAAAATAATAAAAATATCATTAAAAATCTCTTAACATATGTTATTCATATCCTAAAAATTATTATCTTGTAACAACTAATACATATTGAAGTAATTACTATTATTTTTTATTACTTTTGGGTAACCTTTATTTATTTTCAGTAAAAGCGGCCAATTAATAGTCATTATTTTTATCAAAAAGAACAAGCAAAAAAATATATATATATAATATTTATTTTCTCATTCTTTAATTGCCAAAAAAAATAAAATATTATTAATAATGAGGATTAATTATTATGATCATATAAACATAACTGAGTGTTAGGCATAATAAAATATAGTTATTAATCTCTCATTTTAATATATTATTTTCTTTCTTCTGATATGTTATCTGTTGTGATGCATCAGCCACATCATACAATTTTTTTGTACTCCTATACAGTTAAAATAATTCTTTATCATCAATTTTCCAATTGGATTGACAATGTGCTTTGGAATATTCTGACAAAGCATTGAAAATGAACAAAAACAAAATAAAACAGATGAGAATAACAAAAGGACATGAGAATTCCAAATGAATAAAAACAAAATAAAACATTTATTTAATTTTATTTTCTATCCATGATTAGTTGTTAATGGGACATAAATTGACAATTGGACATAAAGTTTCAAAAACGTATTTTACTTGAGCTTATTTTTTTTTTTTTTTTTACAAATATAAAATTACTTTCTTTTAAAATACAAATGATAAAACACTTTTTACTTGCTGCTTTTACAATGTAATTATTATTATTATTAGTAGTAATTTAAACATTTGCTGTGACTTCAATGTTTAGAAACATGTTAGTTCCACAGTAATTCGATTTTGAAATGTTTCCTAAATTTCCATTTTTAATTAAAACATTTTCTATTCCTTTATTTTTTTTTAATTTCTTTCAATTATTATTCAATTTATTGTCATTATATTTATTTGTAATTATATTTATAATATGCCAGTAGTTTACAGTTGCCATTATATATATATATATATTTTTTTTAATTTTTTTAAATTGTAATGTTTTTATTTTATTTTTTTTTATGTAAAATTACTTTCTTTTAAAATACAAATGTGGCCACACTTTTGAGTTATTGCTTTTATTTTAGAAACAGTAATTAAATTTAGAGTTTTTTTTATAAGTTAAGTATTTTTCTTCGCTTAGCTTCGCTTCGACCTTGAACCAGCTGCAGCAGGCAGCGAGAGAACCTGACGTCACGCGTGGCTCCCAAAGAGTGATGACGTCACATAACTACTTATTTATTTATATAAATACTTATTGTTAGCAACTGGTATTGAAATAACGCTAAATAGTCGAGAGAAGTTTTAATTTGGCGTTATCAACATGTCTTTCTCAGTGAAAACAGACACCACCGTCCATTGTGACTGGAAAATATAATTGATCAGCTACCGGAAGGGCTGTGCAGTTGAAACTTCCGCCGGCCAACTTTCATTTGGAGGACAATAGTTGCAATAGTTTGAAATGACTTTGTCATTTACTAAAAAAAAAAAAAATCTAGATTTCCAGCAAAACGAATTTTTTTTTTTTTTTTAATTTTCATATTCTCCTTATTTTATATCTTACTGTCGTAGGAAAATTGAGTCAGTGCTGCAGTCTAAAGCACTGGATTACGCCCGGAAGAGCCAGCTTCAATTCCCAGCGGAGGGGATTTTTCCCGGGGTAAACAGGAAATAAGAACGGGAGGTCTTTCCTGTGAGTTAAAGGCGGGCAGGCGTTAGGCTGACCACCTGATTCCAATTAGTCTCATTAATAATGGAATGATGGAAGTCTTTCTCCCACGACTTCAAAGGCTACAGTGGATACTGTAAGTTTAACTACCAAGAAAAATGAAAGTTATCAAATCAGTCATTGTGTGTTTGTCCGTGTGTGTCTCTGCCCAGGACTATGGAATGGAACGGTTGTGATGGTCATCGTAGTTGTTCAACTTTGTATTACAAATCTTTTTAATGTGAGTCTTTGAGAAGAAATAAAGTAACAACAAAATTCCCATTGAAAAAGTATTGGAAACCAAACAGTGATGCCTAACAATGAATAGGAATTCGTTTATTTCGGAAACGGATTTGCACGCTTTTCGAAGATTAAAATTAATCGACTTTAGACAATAAGAAGATAATAAGGATTCTTGGAACATTGTTTGTTTACGATTTCTCTCACACAACCACACTAAAAAATAAAGCAAGTTTAGTAAACTCTTATTTGATTATACCGACTTCATCATAAAAAGTTTCTTTTTTTTTTAATTTTATTAATAATCTGCCGGGTTTTTAAAAACATTGCTTATTTTTTTCGTAGATATTCATAATTTTTAATTACTGATTTTTTTTAATGAAATATCATAAAATAAGAGAATATAAAATAAATTAAAGATAATTATTAGCTTCAAAATGTTTGACTGAAAGCAAAAAATTATTTTAATACGAAACTGAAAATCCGACTTCTACAGTTCGCTTATGAAGCGTTTTCAAAATAGAAGCAGATAAGAAGTTTCTAATGGCTCCGTCGGAGGGCGCCACATGACAGAAAATCTCTAATATTAATCAGAAAAGAAATAACGCTTCTTCTTCTTCTTATTGTTATTATCATTATTATTATTACTTCTACTGTACTTAACTTTCCAAATTAATAGTTAGTAAGAGGTCGTGCGGTAGACGTTGTAACTTTGACATTGCCCTCTCATCTCTGAGTACCGGGGTTCGGTTCTCATAAGGGTTTCGCGATGGTCGACGATCTTCGCTGGGCAGGTTTTCTCGGGGTTCTCCCGTTCCCACTGTACTTCTCCCACCATACTTTCTCAGTCTTTTTCTCCATCTGTCCTTATTTCCGTGGGATAGTACAATAGACATCCGGTACCGGGAATACTTCGACGTATACGATACGATAAATTAATAAATTTAGCTTGAAAAAAGCTTCTTCCTGTATCCCCGAATTATTTTCTTATATTTTTAGGATTAAAAATTATTATTGATGTTTTCTGTAATTATTAAAAGAATTGAACTTTTATAAGATACTTTCAAAGTATCTGCTTTCCTTAAGCAAATTAAGCAAAAAGACTTAGGGATTATAAACGAATACCTACGGATGAAGATCATATATAAGAAAGAAGATGGACGATTAACTATATCCCAGGAGGGTTTCGTATGACAGATGCTGACTCAATTCAACATGGAATCAAGCAAAGGAGTTGGGACTCCTTATGTTGAAGGAAAAGAAGCGACCAGCATCGAGGGAACAACTGAGAAGTATCTGGATGAACGAAGTCATCTTAATTATCGGAGTTTAACAGGAAGTTTGAACTTCATAGCAAATGGAAGCAGACCAGATATTGCGTACTCCGTTAACCGCTGTGCCGAAAAGTGCAACAAGCCAACGACTACAGATTTAGAAAAAGGGAATAAGCAAATATAATTTGAGGGGGAGATTGTAGAAATTCAGGATTGAGAATTTCTGATTTAATAGGAAAATCTCTGGAACCCTAAATTTATTTTCCCATTAGCGTTGGCAAATTTAATTTGTTTTTGACAGTCATTATTGAATTAGCATGGAAGGTTGGCATTTTTGCAGGTTTCAATAACGCAATTAAGTCCTCATGATGGCTTGCTGAAACAATGCGTTCACGAGTCAAAGTGATTGTTGTCTCGTGGAACGCGAAATTATCGCTATGTGAGACGGTTTTGTTAATGCAAGACACCCATCAGTTCGCTCGTCCCCTTCAACCAGATCAGATGTAAAAAAGGGTCGCTCCTAGTTTGGGAGTTGGGTTTGCTGCAGATTCTCTCCAACGATTTTGGATCGAGAATGATTTTGTATTCTCAATAAGGATGGGAATACGCCCGGAAGAATTCAGTGGATTCTGAAGTTCGCTCGATCAAAAGCGAAGGTGCTGTAATATTCCAATCCCCGGGAAATTCTGACGAATAACAGAATAGTGAGTCCGGATTGAAAAGAAGACTGTTTCGACGGAAGGCAATCCTTAGACCAAAAATATATCCAAGCCAGACGAAGTTGGCAGGATACGATTCGAGTGATAGCCGAGACGAAATGCGAAAGAACTGACCGTTCCGTACGCAGAGGACAGAAGCCGACGAAAGCGATTGGAGCCGAAGACGGAATACTCTTTTGCCCGTAAGAGAGACAGCCACCGCCGGGAACTTCTAAGGTGATAAAAGAATAGGACACATGCAGATAGCTTTGCCCATTTAGAAGAATGCGAAACAGAGTGAATAACTACTGCTGATTAAGAAGAATAGATCCTCGTTGATTTTATATTATATCGGGAGAGAAACGACGCCCCGGAAAGATCTAACCCTAATAGGAACATTTAGTCGGAGTAACAAGCCTAGACGTTTTTCGTAACATCTCACCAGACCGACAACGGAGATACAGTAAAGGCGAAAGGATCGAATTTCACACAACCGTTCATGCAAGAAAATCGACTTTTACTGTAAGTAACATTTTATTAAAATATCTATCAGCTTGATAGGAACCCTAAAGCAAGTTAGGCGTAGATAAATCGATTCATACGAGAGTTTAGGATCTTAGAAATTTGTGTTATTCGAGTTAGAATAAAAGGAAATCAGCGACGTGAAGTTATTCAAGAATTTCTCTGGCATTAATGTGTAGATAATATTAGGATTCTACTTTAAAGTTACTACAGTACTTACTCTACTGTAACAATTACAGTCAATCTACGTTCAATATTTACAATTCAAATTAGTTTCTTGTCAGTAAATTAGTGCCAGGAAATTACAAAAATTCCTGCAAACCAAACATTCGAAATTATAAACATTGAAATGCTTTTGTTAGTGATTAAATATCATTAAAACTATTTGAATGTAAAGCTGTTTCAGTAATTTAATGCGAATTTCCTTACTTTTCTCAGAAATGAGAAGTTTTCTGTTTATTTTCAGCAGATATTTTTAATTACAAAGAAATATAAGATTTCTGCTGTTTTAAAACAAAAGTTCACTAATTCATATTTTTAAAGAAAAAAAATGATTTTAAAAGAAAGTATGCTTCCAATCTTTTGAGGAACTTCTCGTTGGTCAGGTGCAAATCCCGTACACGTTCTAGAAGTAACTATTAGATCTAAAATCTTTCTGAGGGAACCTTCGCCTAATCTCATACACAGGGATCGCAGTGTAATTTGTTACTGGGTCACTTTTTAGATAGATTATGATATTTATTAGAAATTTTATTGATTATTCCCAATTAAAAAATGATTGAAAACTAACAATGAAATATTCTTAAGATATTAAAGCTTTTATTTTGGAAACACTTTCGGGTTCTACATGAATATAACAGTATTTGGCATTAAATAGATTTCAGTAAAATATATTCTTGAATCCTCTAGTGTTTCAAAATTTATTTGAACACACACAAACACATAGAAATTGATTTCCTACAAAATTTTGCTAAAAATGTTATAAAGCAATTTTGAATCATGGGAAGGGAATTCCTTTATCCTATTCTTAACTCTGTGTCTCAATAACTCAAACATTATTTTTATTCTGATATACTATAGTAATATTGAGCAAATATTTCAGACTATCGAACATAAGATATCTAATTATTTTAGTACAAATGGACTCCTAAGTCGAGAATTGTCAGTTACATTAAATATTTTTATAACATTAGGACTATATAATAGCCGTAACGTAATGTTCCGTCTGATCCGTCATCTGGATGAAAGACGTCACCCTTTTCTCCTGGCTTGGCACCAACTAACTATCACCTATTTCGTGCGTTGAACAATTCCTTCAGTCAGAAAATCTTTGATGATCTTGATGCTGTGAAAACTGCCATCCAAGACTTTTTTGACTCGAAACCGCCGGAATTTTACCCCGTGGGATTCATCTCATACCAGTAAGATGGCAAGAGGTCCTAGATAGCAATGGGGATTATTCACAATAATAGATACTGTTCATTTTGCGTTTCTTTGCTCTTCTTTATGGGTAATGAAAACGGGTAGAACTTTTGCACTCACCCAATATATTCCATTTGATGTTACTGATGAGTTGAAATAACAAAGAAAGCTTAATGAAAATGATCATATACTAAAGGCTATTCAGTACTAAACATTGAATAGTTAGTTTTCTGAGTTTTTTTACTCTTTTGTTGATTTCGAAATATTTCTGTTCTTTTTTAGGCTTCTTTACAGAGATTAGCAAGAGAAGTCTTTTATCCCGCTTTGTCTGTCCGTCCGTCGCGAGAAATTCTGAAACGGATTTGACTCAAAAAAGATTACTTACTTGTTTAATCAAATTGCATTTGTTTCTTTCAGGAAATATTCAAGGAAAATAATAAGAGAATAAGGTTTGATTATTGCAAAGAGCGCGATAATTGCAACAATACTTTGAGTGCGCGAAGCTCGTGCTGGCTGCGAACAATCCACGAGTTTAAGGCAGTTAGGTTGGACTCAAGATGTGAGATGGACGTGAAGATGAACGTGGAACGATGAACAGGATGGCGGCGGAAGGATTGAAGGCTGATATGCTGCGAGAATTATAATCAAGATGGAAGTCTGAAGAAATAATGAATCGACAGAAATTCGAAGGATGAATTTCAAATGGAATAGGAAATAATTCCCAATCCATGGAGGATGAATAAATCATCAATTTTAGGAGTCGAACAGATGTCTGAAAAACGCAGGAGTAAAATTAGGCCTAAACGCCGACCTCGTGTACTGCAGATATTGAGCTTCAGAAATTCTTGTGGACTGATTAATAATTCTTCGTTTATGTATTTTGCAGCATATTGGAAAGCAGTTCAATTTGCCGGAGTGAATAAATCACTAGGATAATTATGATGGCGAAAGTATAGAACTCTCGCGTCTGGATTCGAAGTCATCGAACGGTGAAAAAGTTCAAGATGGCGACGTAATGGAATAACTCCAAAGGTAGAGGAATTATCGATATATAAGGAAGATAATCTCTATAGAATTACATATCTGGAATTATGGAAGTAAAGACTTTTTTTTTATTCTTTTGTTCGCGTTAAAGAAGAATAAAAGGAAGAGATCCAGAAGAAGATATAATTTATAATTATCCAGGTCCATCGAGTTCATCGGAAGCTAAATTAATAACTAGGAGTAATAAATACTCAACGAAGTTAGTTATTAGAAGAAATGATAAAAAAAAGAGCTTTATATAGAATAAAGAAATTATCTCCGCTATAGAGTGAAATTAGAAATAAATGCAGGCGAGAAAAAGCTTAAAGTAGAAATACAAAATTTCTAAATTTCGAGCGTTCTAAATTCACGCTAGGTGAGAAAGCTTAACTGTTAGAATTAAAGATTCCAGATTCATTGCAGGTAGAATAATTTTACTAGATGAATAGCCGTTAGAAGATCATACCAGTGAAGATTTACCAGTTTATAATAGGAAGATAATTTATAGAAGAAAGTATTAAATTCCTAGTACTGTGTGTACGACCCGGAGGCCTATTCAAGAATTATTATAAATCTGAACCAGAGTTATATAAATAAGTGTTGTTATATTTATTTTTTAAATACAGTGGTGTTCTATTTATTTAAGGAACTTTGATTATAAGAATTAAAGGAGAAGAAAGTTTTAAGATGCCTTATAGGAAGGTAATGAAATACTTTTCTCCTCCGTATGGAGAGAAATTTTTTGATGGTATCTGCTGCAATATATGAATCGCTAACTGCAGAAAGGAAACAAGTCCAATTTTGCCAATTTCACAGGAGAGACAAAAAACGTAGTAAACCCTAATACACTTCTGCGGTAAATAGAATATTGAAGTCGTTGTCATGCCAATACTACTGTGCGGACGTGTTTCCTTTCTATATTAAACGTTGCGTCTTGTTCCTAGCCACAATTTTAATAAAAAAAAAAAAATCGTAAAACTTGGGCATGATGCCTTTCTGCAGTTAGCGGTTCATATATATAGTGGAGCTAATTCCGGATTGCGAAATTCTGAACCAATATTTAACGGAATTTTATTATTTTGAATTGTCCTGGAAACCAGAGAATTGTGATAATGAGGGAGAATAATTCTCGAATGCGGTCAACGTGAATTGACGTCGATTTTATGAGATGGATGATGAAATTGAATATGCATCGTTTTCGTTTACGGACAAACTAAGTAGAAAGCATTTTTTTTTAATTTCGTGAGGGAATTATAAACCAAAGAAGAGACCGGATTAGCTAGGGCCTGTAAGACTATCGTTCGAAAATGGCGTCCAGTTGGAGTTAGAATACCATAAGATTTATACAGCGGGCATTGTGTGCAAGAACTTTAAATATAATTTAATTATGCGATTGATTTAATGATTAATTTCAATACAAATACCCATGCGGGGTAAGGAAGTGTTATTTAACGCATAACCTGAAAAATCATTAACTTAGCATAAGGTGATAAACCTCGTCGAACGTAGATTAGCGCTATCAAGTTAATCGATAGGAATGATAAAATTAAAGACTTGTCAACTTTAATGCTATTATATATCATTCGTTAAGATAACTTTTTTTAATTCGCAAAGGCTGAATTATCTATTTAAGTTTAATGTGAATTAACTTTATGTATAACGATCGTTCGAATAGAAGACTTTTCTGATGATTAGTGGTTAACAAGCTTTACGTTGCATAACTAACTTCAAACAAACTTTTGAATGATCTTGAAGATGATTATTTATTGCAAAAGTGATAAATGAATTGCAGTTGTTTTTTTTACTTTCTTAGATTTCTTTCACAGAGTTTCAGATAGAGATATGAAGAATTAATGAACAATAATTCAGAGACGACTCATCGCTTCCTAGATTAAGAAGTTGCTGGTTGAAAAGAGGCCGTTTAATTGTATTACGTGGAAGATATATATTCAAGCCGAACTTCAGGAATGTTGGTGTTATCGATGAGGCATTTATGAACTGTAGACTTTTACCCTGTGAAAACAAGTTTTTCTTTGTAACTCAAGAAGATAATAAGTTAAATTAAAAGATGTTTGTTATATTTCTTTTGGCAACTGCTTCTGCTATTATTCTGATTAGATTTTAGCTTACACTAAATCGTGATCGGAACTTGATAAATATATTTTGTTGTACAAGGGTTTAGGGATTGATAGAACGCAAGATAGTATCAAACGATTTATTTAAACCCGACAACCATAATATTCTTGTATCAAATTCATATCTCAGGAATAACATATGAGACATGACCTCATCGAAAAGGTCTTTCCAAGACTAGCTCATAGCCATTGAGAATTCGTTTCTAGCATCTGTGCTTCTCAAGTTATAGGTTACCTCTAGAATTTGATCTTAATTTGTAAGTTTTATTAAAGTCTGGTATATTATAAAAATTTATTTCTTCATATTTTATATTGACTTTAACCAGAATTATTACGTGAATCAGTTATATCAAGCCAATTTTTTTTTTCTCTCCTTGAAAGAAATTTTACAATGATTGGTCTATTTTTATTACAATGGGATCTCCCAAATCTACAGAGAGCAGAAACAGAAATCTATTTTTCTGTGGGTTTTGAATTTGTAAAGTTTCCGAGATTTCAACGTTCATTCTGTATAGAAGCTGTGTGACATTATGCGATCGCTGTTACGATTACTGCTCCTATGTTGTTTACGTAACTCGTAGAAGATAACATAATTCATATAAGACAGACTGTTAGTCCCATGTCTCACCAAACGCTTACAGTATCAACAAACGGCCAACGTTGGGCCTTCAACTGTTTTTATTTTTATTTCGAAAATTCGGTGGCAATTTTAGGTCAAACACCATCATTTAAGAACGTTTGAAAATGTTTTTGCAATTTTCCTTTTTAATTTAGGCATGAAGTATTTCTGTTTTAATTGAAAAAGTCTGCATGTTTATAAAAATTTGAATTAAAGACTGAAATGTTTGAATGGGCAAAAATGCAGATTTCTAAAATAAGAAAACAAAATATTAAGTTAAAATAGAAAATAAATTGTCATACAGTTTTTGGTCAAATAAAGGACTGAGACAGGGGTGATTTCCTCAGCCCTAAGTTACTTTTTACTATATATATATAGAAGGTTTAGAAAAGAAGTTGAAGGAGGCAAGTACAGGAGCTGTTAAGATGGGGCAAAGTAACATAAGATATCTTGCTTACGCCGATGATATTGTAATAATATCAAATGATATTACAGACATGCAGGAGAAGATAAATGTTACAGCAAAATTCTTCAAAGGATTAACATTAGAAATTAATTTACAAAAACAAAAATGAATACTTTTAAAAATGGGGAGAAAAAAAGCAAAAAATGAAGAATGGTTTTGGGAGGGAAAAGTAATTGAAACAGTAAATGAGTATAACTATCTAGGCTATTGGATGAATGGATGCAATAGCCCAATAAGTCAGATAAAAAATTTAGGTAACAAAGGTAGATTAGCGGCAGTGGAAACTAGTAAAATAATGAAACCGACGGTAAACGCATCTGTGGCTCTTTGATTAATTAGCTAAAAGCTACATGATATGGGGGTGGCAAAAAGAGAGAATTAGAAAAAATACAGTTGAGCCCCGATTATCCGCGAGCGAATGATCCGCGAGTGCCGTGAAAAATTTTTTTAATTACGAACCTCAAAAAAAAAAAAAAATCTAACAACAGGAAAAAATACAATAGGCCCTACAGTGCGAAGGTCAAAAATTACTGACAGGTTTATTGTGCATCGTGATCCTGTAGGCCTTCTCGGAATTTGTGGATGCAAACGTAGAGCAAAGGTTTCTGCTTTACTGTACATATTTTAAAAGTTTTACATATTATGTTTTTTGTAGAATAAAACTTAGTTTTTAATGGTAAAATACTTTTTTTTCGTGTTCATACCTCATTTTTAGTCTTTTTTCGGGATATCCGCGATTTTAGTTATCTACGAAGTCCTTGCCACCCTATTCCGCGGATAATCGGGGCTTTACTGTCCAAAGAAAATATATCAAAATTGTTTTAGGATTAAATTGGAATACCCCAAATTATAATTTGACAATGGAAATTGGTTTTGAAGAAACGTTTACCCTTCAATTGAAAAAAGCTGCAAATTATATTAGGAAGATTTTTGAGATGGAAGATTATAGGTTTCCAAAAGAGTGTTGGATTCAAATGGAAAATGATAGAGTAAATGGGTTAAGAAATAAATGGAGAGATGAAATTTCAAAATGTTTAAATAGTATCGGTCCATCAGATGAGTGGATGGAGGAAAATTTTAGGTTTGGAAATAAAAAGGTATTTAAAGAAATAAAACAAAGAATGGAGGATAACGAGTGGGAAGAATTGAGGCATAAAATAATAGCGTCCACTTATAATATTTGGTATAAAAATATTTACACGAATAATGAAATATTATCTCAATGCAACAGATAAATGGTGGATAAAAAAGATATATTTAAAAATAGGATGTGGAAATTATAATAATTTAAATATGTATAAAAAAAAGAAGAAATTACTTTATATGTAAATGTTGTAATATAGGAAAATTAACATTGGAACATATTATTTTATGTTGTGAAAGTTTAAAATAGAAAGAGATAAATGGTTAAAAGTGAAAAAGGAACATACAGAGAAAGAGATAATAGTAAAAATATTATACGAAGGAAAATTTAATATAAATTTATGTATGGTTATAAATAAGGTAATGGAGAAGTGGTCTGATATAATAAGAAATACAGAAGCAATTACGTAAAAAAAAAAAAAAAGGTGTTCTCCCCACCCCTTGTGAAGGCGGTAGCCCGTACAGGGGTTTCATTAATTAGAACTGTTGAATATAACTAATATTATATGCATTGTTATTGTTTATAAAATCACCAAATGAAATGTATAAAATGTATAAATAAATCTTTTCATATATAATTGGTTCGGTAGCAATTTGAATAAATCTTGACTTCCCGAAATTTTGAAGATGACGTTATTTTTGGGTTGTTGCTGATGTGTGATCCCTAATGTGTGACCTTCCCCCCCTCCCACTTTCCCAAAATAAAATCCATTATACGCCCCCTGACTCAAACTATAAATAAATACACGGTAATAGGGGGAAAACAAAAAAAAAGGATGATTCCTAAAGAATCTGAGAATTTAGGACGTGAGAAAAGAAAATTCGTTTTTCCGTATTTAAATTTTTATTCAAAGTTTATTTAAGAATTTATTTTTCTCTCTAGTAAAAACTCAAAAGTAATTTAAAGTGATTTTCTTCTTTGGATGTAAATATCGAAAATTACTTCGAAATTCTAATATCGCAGAAAAGTAAAAAATTTTTTTTTCTTTGAATACGTGGATAACTGGCGCAGTCATTTCTGGCCAGATAGTTTCAGTACATTACTCATAACACTAATGACCTTCCACTGCGTTTATTTTTATTTCGGAAATTCGGTGGAAATTTTACGTCAAAAAGCATCATTTAAGAATGTTTGAAACTGTTTTGTCAATTTTTTCTTTGTAATTTAGGCATGAAAAATTATTTTTTTCATTGAAAAATTCTGCATGTTTATGAAAATTTGAATTAAAGACTGAAATGTTTGAATGGGTTATTTGTAGTTATTTATAACAATTTTGACGAAATCTTTGGTTATTCTCGTGACTTTCAAGTAAAGAACATCAAATAAAAATAAAAGTTTAAATTGTTATATGTTTAAATTTTAGAAGTTTAAAGAAAAATTTTAATTATCTAAAATTGGTTAAACAAAACATCATTAATCATGTTGATATTATAATACTTGTTGAAATTAATATAAATTCAGGAGAACCAGAACTCTTATCAACTTATAGGTTTTAATATGATTTTTAAAGTAAGAGAAAACAAAAAAGATGGCGGTTTATTGGTTTACTATGAAAAAACGTATGTTATAAACGAAATGAATATTGATACAATTGCCCATGAAAATTTAACATGCACTGTAAGTAATAAAACAAATGATTTTGAAATAACTTTATTAGCTATTTTCAAACCTAATATTAATAAAAAGATTTCTTAACTGAATTGCAAAATATTTTAGACTAAAGTCGTCCTATTGTGAAAACTATTGTAAGTCAAAAAACTCAAATTTTACAGTAGGCACCAAAAACTATTTCTTTATGTTACTTTAAAATATACGTTTTTTTGCTATTTTTGCAAAAAAGAAAGGGAAAGAGGAAGGGAAAAAAAAGGAAAAAAAACACAAAGTTTTTTTTTTTTTTTTTTTCTTCTTTTTTTTTTTTTTTTCGTTACAGTTGCTGTTCTATGTTTTCCTGCCATCGTTCTAGCTACTTGAAGTTTCAACATGGACTTTTCCTGTATGGTCCGGACCTTATCTTCAGACGGCCATTCCGATGACATGAAGCCGCCTTATCCAAGTTCCAATCTTCTCCACCAGATGTCGCCTCACCATATCACCTGATGCACGTCCTACCACCCTGAATTCCGTGTATAAATCCCCATTGCGTTCTGTTGTAATTCACTAGTCAACGAGTAGCGGTGCTATTCGAAACATGTAGTTTTTAATGTCTTTTAAATGTTTTTAATTATTAATATGTGTGTTGGCTTTTTATTATCCATTTTATGTTACTTTCTAAGTAATGGCGTTTAGTTGTTTCAGTATAAAACAACTGGTGTTTCATAACTTTAGAATAATTCCACAAAATTAATGGATTTACAAAGTTTTCACTCTTAGTAAGTATGTGATATCCGAGGTTTTCAATGTAAACATTGATTTACATGGTTTCTTTTTTCGCTACTAGAGCTCTTAAACGCTCAGTTTTACCAACTTTTCGCATTAAATATAGGCGACATATAATATTTCCCATCTGAAACTGTAACAAAAAAGTTTTTGAAAAATTTTGACTTACATGCTTTTCACAATAGGACGACGCTATGTTATTTGTAATCTTACAATTAATTTAAGGTGCTGAAGATATTTTAACAAAACAAAATGAGAAACAAGAGCAGCACACGAGTAAATAACGAAACGGCCGTTCCCAATTTCTTTCGATAATCGAATCAGAAAGGCATTTTTTCTCTGTAATGCTTTAATGTTTTATTTTCATATGTAATTGCCTCGATGCCGACACCCTTTTGTCTTATCGACGGGATCACCCTTAAGACAACTGGGATGTCAAAACTGTAATCAATACATACTGTTGTAAATATTTTTCATTAGCAATAAAATTATTATTATTATTATTATTATTATTATTATTATTATTATTATTTATTTACACATGTGCTGCTCTTGTTTCTCATTTTATTTTATCTTATTTGTGACTTATACAAAAACTTAGGCCATGCATATAGTGGGAGATATAAACATTCATATATTAGACGATACAATAAATTCTGTTGTTCAGGGATACAAAGAGATTTATCATACTTTTGGCTAAACGTATTCTATTAACAAACTCACAAGGGATATGAAGACAACTATAACTATCTCAAAAAACTCATCAATTGTTGAAGGGCGAAACGGCCGTTCGGAACTCCT